>ML435073.1:0-105640 GCA_005239525.1 Nicotiana knightiana | reverse complement strand
GAATTAATATTTACAGCAAAATAGTGTAGAATTTGGATGTGGTAAAAAATTAGTTGTTCACAAGTAGCAATTTTAGAAAAATCTTAAAAAAAGCGCCTATAAAATCCTGCGTGTCCCAAGAAACTCCGGACGCCCTTCACAGATATTGGTGGAAGAAGAATAAGATAGAGACTCCTGGTCTGCGGATGAGGCAGATGTACCTCGAAGTCTCTGGTAGGTCTCACAACCTACCGCAGTTCACCCTCTTTGAACATGTCATGATGGCACCTAGTCCCTATAACTTGGTACGCCTAACAATGCAAAAAAAAAAACATAACTTGCGGAATAATTAAGTAAAAACTGAACAAATCTAAAAGAAAGACTGTATATAAATGCCGCTTGGCATATACAACTCAAAAATAATGTAGAAGTCTACAATATCACCCTAAAACTCGGAAACTTACGAGAAACACAGACTAACAAATGTAATACACGGCTCTAACTCCAGAATGTCTAAACAACTGTAAGGAAGGAAAAACTTTCCACTAAAGCTGGAATAAGATAGAGACTCATGGTCTGCGGACGCGACAGATGTACCTCGAAGTCTCTGCTAGGTCTCTCAACCTCGGGGATAGTGCGCCTGGGTGGAGGTCCCTGGATCTGCACATGAAAAACATGCGCATAAGGGGCATGAGTACACCACAGCGGTACTCAGTAAGTGCCAAGACTAACCTCGGTCGGGTAGTGACGAGGAAGGTCAGGGCCCTACTGAGGTTAAACAATATAATAGCAATTTGCAGTATGAAAACAAGCAGTAATAATGAGTACAGTAGTGAAATAAGACAGGTTAAACAAGGCAATAACCCGAAAATACAAAGAGCGGAGTAAACACGGAATATGTACAACTCAATAACAATGGTAACAATGAGGATCTCCCAGGATACCGTCATGTATTCCTTTTCTCAGTTGTCCAGTGGATCTCCCAAGATACCGTCCCGTAGTCCATCATATGTATATATCCGAAAGATCTCCCGGGATACGTCCCGTAGTCCATCATATGTGCAGGGGGATCTATCGGGAATCGAACCCGCAGTCTCAAAGTAAATATGCAGGGGGATCTATCGGGAATCTAACCCGCAGTCCCAAAGTAAATGTGCAGGGGAATCTATCGGGAATCTAACCCGCAGTCCCAAAGTAAAAAAACAAGGGGGGGAGCTACCGGAATCCCACATCCATAGTCCCAATGTAAATAGGCAGCCACAACAAGAAGATATTCAGAATTAGAGTGCAAAAATACAAGGCAACAAGTAGTTCTAGCCTAACATGCTTCACGTAGTACAATTAAAGCAACTTAAGCAAATAGACAATTTAGGGCAACTAGGCATGCTTTTCTAAGCTAAGATAGACTATAATTGCAAGTAGAATAAAACAGGTAAGGAAGAAACTCAGTCTAAATACTTAAAGTAAAACCGGATTTTCAACAATTAGCACAAGTACGCGCTCGTCACCTCACGTACGAGGCATTCAATTACCAAATATCACATCCTAAGGGGAAAGGTCCCCCACACAAGGTTAGACAAGCCACTTACCTCGAACCGGCTCAAAATCAACTCGAAACCACACTTTTGCCACGAGTATCCGACTCCAAGTGGCCCAAATCTATTCAAAACAATTACATATCGTAAACAACATCTCAAGCAACTGATTCTACTATTTAATTCAAAGTTAAGGCATGAAATTAGGTAAAATGACCAAAACGCCCCTCGGGCCCACGTCTCAAAATCAGGTAAAAGTTATATTTTCTGGACACCCATTCACTCAGGAACTCACTCGATCAGAAACATCAAAATCTGATGCCAAAACCCCCTTAAATTCTCAGAATTTCATTTTGGGGAAGTTCATCAAGTTCCCATGGTTTTTCCCCCATTTTTGATAATTAAACTAAAGAAAACAATAGGGATTAATGGTCTAATAATGAATTAGGATTAGAAAACGTTACCTATGATCCTTCTCTTCAAAACCCACTGAAAATTGCTAATTCCCGAGCTCTCAAACGATTTTTTTTACTTATGAAAACCCTTGGATTTTTGGAATAAACACACAGGGATATCACACCTGCGGTCCCAATAACCGCACCTGCGAAAAAAGCATCGCAGGTGCGGCATTCACTTAAGTCCACTGGAGCCGCACCTGCGGAACTCAGGTCGCACCTGCGCCACTGGTCAAATCCCTCGTCGTCGCACCTGCGATCAGCCCTACCACGCCTATATGTCCGCACCTCCGGGAAAACCTTTGCAGGTGCGAAAACACCAGAAGAGGTCTGGTTTAGCCATTTGATAAGTCCCAAATTCTCTCGTTAAGCATCCGAAACAACCCCGAGGCCCCCAGAACCTCAACCAAAACCACCAACCGACCCTAATACCTTATTCGAACTAGGTCGAGCCTTAAAAACATGTCTCATAACATCAAAATCATCAATTATGCATAGGTTCAAGTCTAGGAACTTAGGAAAATTCTAGAATTCACATCCGACGCCGAAACACGTCTAAACTCATCCGAATGACCTCAAATTTTGCACACACATCCCAAATGACATGAAGGAACTATTGCAACTTCCGGAATTCCATTTCGACCCTCGGATCAAAAACTCATTAACGAACTGGAAACTTCAAAAATTCAAGCTTCGGCATTTCAAGCCTAAATGAGCTACAGACATCCAAAATGCATTCTGAACATGCTCCCAACCCCGAAATCACCTAACGGAGCTAACGGAACAATCGAATTTCCATTCTGAGGCCGTCTTCACACTGTTCCGACTACGGGCAACTTTCCAACACCTAAGCTTTCATTTAGGGACTAAGTGCCCTAAAACTCTCCGAAACTCAAAACCGAATGTCCCGGCAATTCAATTTAGCAGAAATAGACTTGGGGAAAACAGTTAATAGAGGGGATCGGGGCGTAAATTCTTATAACGACCAGCAGGGTTGTTACATCGGGGCTCCAAACCAAACATGTACACAATCTTAAAAACATCCTACGGACTTACTCGTATGATAAAATCGCCAAAATAACATCTTAAACAATGAATTTATCATAAAAATCAAATGAAAATCTCAAGAACTTTCAAAGTTTCAAATTTCACAACTAAGGGTCCGAATCATGTCAAATGACCTCCGTTTCTTGCCAAACTTTACAGGCATCACTCAAATACCATATTAAACATGTACCGAGTTTTGAAACCGAAATACAGGCCCGATACCATCAATTTCAAATATAATAAAATTTCCAAAAACTCTTATAATTTTAGTAAAACAATTTCCTTCAAAAATACATTTCTCGGGCTTAGGACCTTGGAATTCAATTCCGGGCATACGCCGAAGCCCCATATTTTCCTATGGACCCTCCTGGACAGCCAAATCATGGGACTGGGTCCATTTACCCAAAATGTTGACCGAAAACTTAAATTCAATTTTAAAGGCAAAATTAGCATTTTTCTCAGTTTTTCATATAAAAGCTTTCTGGATATACGCTCGGACTGTACATGCAAAGCGAGGTGAGACAAAAGGAGGTTTTCAAGGCCTCGGAACACAGTTTTGACTTATAAAATGAGAGATGACTTTTTGGTCATCACATGTGTATGTATATATATATATATTGTAACGACCCGATCGATTGTTCCGAGAGTAATATCCCCTTTTACCCCCATTTCTACTTCATTATATGTGGTTAAGCTTCATTATGATGTGTTAGATTGGCCGGCTCGGGTTCAGAGCAATTTTTGGAGAGAAATGAGACACATAGTCTCTTAACTTGGTTCAATAATTGGAAAAGTCAACCGAAAGTTGACTTATTGGTAAACGACCTTGGAATATAGATTTTATGGTTTAGATAGTTTCATTAGGTGATTTGAGACTTAGGAGTCTGTTCGGAATGTGGTTTTGATGTCCGGTGTAGAATTAGGCTTGAATTGGCGAAATTGAGTTTTTGGCGATTTCTTGTCGGTAGTAGAAAATTAGCTAGCAGGGTCGGAATGGAATTCCGAAAGTTTGAGCAGGTTCGTATTGTTAATTTGGATATGTGTGCAACTTTTCAGGTCATTCGGGAGTGTTTTTGTTGGTTTCGGCTTCATTGGCGAAATTTAGAAATCTCTAAGTTCATAGGCTTGAATCCGATGTGATCTTGGTGTTTTAGCGTTGTTTTGGGTGTTTCGAAGCCTCAACTAAGCTTGAGTAAGGTTATGGGTCTTGTTTGTGTTTTTGGTTGGGGTCCCGAGGGGCTCGGGTTTATTTCGGATAGACCTCGGGGACTTTGAAGTTGGAAAAAAAATGCAGCTGAAATGCTGCTGGTGTTGCCCCTCTGTGTGGCCGCACCTGTGGATGGTTAAGCGCAGGTGCGGGGGCCGCAAGTGCAAGGAATGGGCGCAGGTGCGGAATTGGCCCAGATGAGGGAAGGCCGCAGGTGCGAGTTGCGGAAAAAGAGTCGCTGACGCGAAGATTTGGATTTAAGTAATTCTCTGCAGGTGCGCACCTGGGACCGCATGTGCGGATAAATGACCGTAGGTGCGGTTTCACTAGGCAGGAAGTATAAATACCCAGCCTTCGCGAATTTGTGTCATTTCTTCAACATTTTCATCCGGGATTGAGCTTTGAGATAGGATTCTGAAGGGATAATTCAAGGGAACTTCGTTGAGGTAAGATATCTGAACCAAAAAAATTTGTTTCCATGTGATTTTTGGACTGAAATAAGGTGAAATTAGTGGAATTTAATGGTATAAATTGGGGGTTTAGGGCATAGAAAATGGGAGACTTTATTTGAGGAATTGAGGGGGCTATTGTGGTCCGATTTTGATGTAGTATGGATAGACTCGTGAGGGAATAAGGATTCTAGTTTTGTGATTTGTATCGAATTCCGAGACATGGGCCCGGGGCCGAGTTGGGCCAATTTCGGGATTTGTGCCTAATTGTGATAATTTTCGAATGGGTTTCGTCTCCCTAGCATATTTTGATGTTGTTAATCTGGTTTTGAATAGACTCAGAGCATTTAGGAGCCGATTCGAGAGGCAAGAGCATCGCGAAATAGTTTTCAGCCCGGTTTTGAGGTAAGTAACGATTATAAATCTAGACATTAGGGTATGATACCCCGGTATTTCATATTGTGTTGATAAATCAGGTGATGCACATGCTAGGTGACGAGCGTGTGGGCGTGCACTAATAAGGATTCGTGACTTGTTCTATCCCGTAGCGACTTTAAGTAGCATACTTGATTTGAAATTGTATGATAATCTTGTATTCTTGAAGTTTACATTTTATTATTGGGATGTATGCCATGTTTGGGGCCTTGTGCCGAACGGTTTAGACCCTCAAGGGTATTTTTCCACTATTCTCACACTATTTTTGGTAGAAATTTATGAACTCGGACATGTTTTATACCTGTTGATGTTATCACTGTGATCACACTATTTTGGAATACTGAGAGGTACTTTGGGCTGAGTTCCATGAGTTGAGATAAGTCGTCCGAGTGGCTTGTGAGGATGACGAAGTGAGGCCGAGAGGATATTATATGGACCGGGCTGCACGCCGCAACAATATATATTATATGGATAGGGTTGCACGCTGCAGTAATATATTATATGGGTTGGGCTGCACGCCGCAACAATAAATTATATGGATCGGGCTGCAAGCCGCATCAATATATATATTGGATTGGGCTGCACGCCACAGCAATATAGCGCTTGGGCTGTAGGAGCCCCTCCCGGAGTCTGTACACCCCTAGTGAGCGCAGTCGACTATTATGGATCGGTTTGCACGCCGTAGCATATATTATATGTATCGGGATGCACGCCACATTAGATATGATATGGATCGCGCTGCACGCTGCAACATGTATTATATGGATCGGGCTGCACGCCGCAGATGCTATATATATATATATGGTACCTGTTGAGTGAGAGTGCTGAGTGTGAGCAATGTCCTATGAGAGTAGAGTCTCGAGTGACTGAGAGGCTTGCCCTAGAGGCTTTATTGCGAATGGCACCGTGCCCGAGCGTCCGATATTTTTCGAAACTACTGTTTTCACTCATCTTTACACTGAGCCTCAATTGAAAAAAAATGTTAAACAAACATTTATACGAATTATAAAATGGGAAACTGGAGTTTTTATGAAATATTCGGAATGTAGATTCCTGACTTGAGTATTATTACTTTTACTGTTGCTTATTATATGGCTTTTACATGATCTTTAAAAATGCTCGTCGCTTCACTCAAGTCTTTAGTTATGGTTGTTACTTACTGAGTTGGTGTACTCACATTACTCACTGCACCTTGTGTGCAAATTCAGGTACCGAGGCAGAGCGATAGTTGAGCTACCCCATTTAGAGCATTGTTCGGAGATTGCGAGGTAGCTGCTCGGCGTCCGCATCCTACTCTTTCTCCTTCCTACTCTGTCATTTTACTTTACTTCCCAGACTTATTGTAGTAGAGAATTTTTATTAGCCTGTATCACTTCTTAGGTGCTCATGACAGTTGACTCCAGATGCTGGGGTTGTGTTTAGGCGTTCTGATTATTTTTATTGTTTGAAATGTTTAAAAGTGGAAACTATTATGAAATATAGGATAATTTATGTATCTAAAGGAGAATCTCATGATATTCTCAGTAAATTTGGCTAGCCTAGTACCACGATAGGCGCCATCACGGCCAGATTAGATTTGGGGTCGTGACAAGTTTGTATCAGAGCCTAGGTTAAATAGGACTCACCGGTCATGAGCAGGTTTAGTGAGTCTTGCGGATCGGTACAGAGACGTCTGTAGTTATCTTCGAGAGGCTTCAAAACACTTAGGAAAATCTCACATTCTTGAATTCTTGTCATACTCCTTTATCAGTAAATGTTATATGTTGTAATTTGGGTTCAGATCGATTGTGGAAGTTGGCATGACCATTCAATGGTGAATGCGAGATTTGCATACGATGTGGAATATCAGACGGTTTGTGACATATGAGCTTATGAAGGATTTAGTTGAATCTCACTGCAGTATGGTGACAGTGATAGCGTATGGGCATTGTGAGTTTGTTTGTTTTGATCGTGGGCTTTGAGCCAAGTGGGGAGGTTATTAATGATAAGTCGATTGCGCGATTATGTGTTGTATTGGATTCAGTTCGAGGTATATTAGTGGATCAGTTATGACGTGCAGAGGTGGAGTCTGGGGATGACTCGAGTAATGGAAATTCTTCGATACAGGTTGTAATGTACTCTATGGGTAGGTGAGTTATATTGAATGATTGAGTTGTAATTGAAAAACATGTAGTGGGTGCAGTGTATGAATTTGCTTGTTTCTTCAAGCGTCTGGATTATTTTCCTAGTATGTTGTTGTGTAAACGGGGTCAGGTCATTCTATCTGCATGATCGGTGTAATCGAGATTTGTGTAGAGTGGATGACTCTCGAGAATGGATCTGACGGATTCAAGGTTAAATATAGCAATTAGGAATCTTCAAGGTGTGTTTTGGGCTAGAATTGAGATTTACGTGGAGGGTGTCAAGACTTGTGGTATCTCTTCATCATCGTGGATTCTACATATCAGTATCAGGAAGGTGAAGATAATCGCTTTAGATTCACAAGAAGTCTCTTAAGGGTAAGTATTTTGAATGTGGTACTTTTGGGGATGTTTGAGAGAGTATTCAGTGGCTTAGGAGCCTTAGACGGTATGGTTTTATGCTTGGGTCTCGTGTGGTGAGTCTGGGTTGAAAATTGCGATATTATGGCAAAAAAAAAACCAATTCACAGGTAAGTCAGAAGGAACTTGGATAAATATGACAACTTTGTAGTAGATCAGATTGGCATGGTAAGGGATATGATTAGTTCTTTGGGTGTTCATGAGGCAACGAGTCTTTACAGGTGTTTCTTAGCAATTCTCTTAGATTTTTGATGGCCTGTGAGCTTGGTTGAGTTAGAAGGATTCAGTCTTGACGGTTTGGTGTTGTACAAATGGGATTCAAATTGTTCCAGATAGTTTTCTACCACGGTTAGAGATGTATATTTTCTACTGGCGTGAGGTGCAGGTGATGTATAGTGATTTTGCTTCTAAATGGGGGTCAAATGGAAAGTTCTTTGCTAGTTAGGTACATAGTTTCTTGTGGCTCGGAAGGGGTTATGAAGTTCCCATATTTATCATAGAATGTCATAGCATATGCGGTACGTTGTGTAGAGTCAAGATTTGCATGTGTGAGGTCACAGTTCAGTTCTGGAAGGGAGGTCAAGATTCTTAGGCAGCATTGGCAGTTTCAGATGACTAGGTAGATGATATCACTATTGGGTGGCTTGATCAGGGTATACATTTCAGAAATGTCAATGTGTGGAGTTAAGGGTGCTTCACCGGTATTGCGACACTCTCTTGATGGATCGACTTCTGATATTCAAGGTTGCTTGGTAACACGGAATAATTATAGGGGTATCCTCGTGGAATGATTGAGTATTAGGGATGTGTTATGTATTCAGCGGTGGACTTTAGATTAGATATAGTAATTCGTGCGCTTCAGGGACTTCGAGACTGAGAGTTCTCATAAACAGGTTATTTTTTGGTAGTGAACTGTGAAGATGTGGGCAAAGCTAGTCAGATGTTAGTATGTACCACTTGTCTGTCATTGAGTTTATTTGTGTTATGGAGTGATCTATGAGTTACCCTTCGGTGTTGCAATGAGTGGTGATTATTGGTTATATGCACATATGGTACGGATTTATTTGGGCTTTATAGCAGGATTTGTGTAAGGTAAGTAATTGGGTATTGCGGGATTGAGGCGTATTGGTTACGATCTTTCTGATTCGTGTGGCATGGTATCGTCCGATTCCCCCGTGGTTATGGAAATCCACTTTGAGTACTTGATGTCGAATTTCGAATGGTTATTAATTTTGGACCAGCGTGTGTTTTGATTTTTCCGATGAGTATCAGGCTCTTAGCATGGTGTTGTGATGGTAATTATTAATGGCGAGATGGTCCTCTTGTGTGAATATTTTATATAATTTCATTACATGGGATGTTGCTATTGAGTGCACGAGTTGCAAAGGTATGGCTTTGAATTGAATTAATGTGTCATGTCATCAAAGTGGTCGTGTTGAATGAGAAGAGGTCATTGGACCTAGAATGAATACTGTCAGGATTGACTACAACATAGTTGGAAGGAGAAATATAGGGAGTCGGCTTTCAAATCTGCTATTATTCCTGTTTGGGTATATGAGCTTCATGTCTAACTGATCGGACGAATGGTTTTCGATTTCTACGTGTTTCTTTCATCAATGACAGTATATGAAAGTGTTAGAGGGAAGCATTTCTTGATAAGAGGTTATGTACCAGTATTGGGTTAGTTTGAGCAGCTATTGTGATTAGGAGTTATCGCCATGAGTGTTTGAGTCATGCGGTATAGTATGTGATTACATCTTCGGTTACGGATATGGCTTGATACAGTGTGTTCATACTTGTTCAGTTTATAGTTGTGGAAATTTGATCTTGTAAATTATTTCAGAAGTGGAAATTTGGTTCTAAGGTTATTGGGTCAGGGTTGGATTTCGAAATTTCAACATTGTTGTGCTATTGGACCTATATGGGATAGGGTGATGTGGGATCATCCTCGGGTATGTGCATGGTGTGGCTACGCGGCAGTTTGATGGTGTTGGAGAACAACTCTTGGCACGTTCGAGGACGAATATATGTTTAAGTTGGGGAGGATGTAACGACCCGGCCTCTCGTTCCAAGAGTAATATCCCCGTTTCCCCCGTTTCTGCTTCATTATATGTGGTTTAGCTTCATTATGTTGTGTTAGATTGGTCGCCTCGGGTTCAGAGCGATTTTTGGAGAGAAATGAGACACTTAGTCTCTTAACTTGGTTCAATAATTGGAAAAGTCAACCGCAAGTTGACTTATTGGTTCGGATAGCTTCGTTAGGTGATTTGGGACGTTGGACTGTGTTCAGAATGTGGTTTTGATGTCCGTTGTAGAATTAGGCTTGAATTGGAAAAATTGAGTTTTTGGCAATTTTCGGTCGGCAGTGGAAAATTAATTAGCAGGGGTGGAATGGAATTTCGTAAGTTTAAGAGGGTTCTTAGCGTCACTTTGGACGTGTGTGCAAATTTTCAGGTCATTCGGACGTGTTTTGGTTGGTTTTGGCATCATTGGCGAAATATAGAAATCTCTAAGTTCATAGGCTTGAATCCGATGTGACCTTGGTGTTTTAGCATTGTTTTGGATGTTTTGAAGGCTCAACTAATTTGAATAAGGTTATGGGTCTTGTTTGTGTTTTTGGTTGGGGTCCCGAGGGGCTCAGGTTGATTTCGGATAGCCCTCGGGGACTTTGAAGTTGGAAAAAAAATGCAGCTGAAATGTTGCTGGTGTTGCCCCTCTGGAGTGGCCGCATGTAATGACCCGGCCGGTCGTTCCGTGAAATTAGCCCTGTTTTCCATGTTTCTGGTTTATCATATGATTCTTAGCCTATTTATGTCTAGGTCGGTTGGTTCGGGTTCGGAGTGGTCGTTGTGAGAACAGAGACACTTAGTCTCTTAAATTAACTTAATAGCTCAAAAAGTCAACTGGGAGTTGACTTATTGGTAAACGACCTACGAACGTGGATTTTAAGGCTCGAATAGCTTCATTAGGTGATTTGGGACTTAGGAGTGTGTTCAAAATGAAGTTCTGATGTCCGGTGAGGAATTAGACTTGAATTGGCGAAAGTTAGTTTTTGGCGATTTCCGGTCGACAGGGTGAAATAGGCTATCGGGTTTGGAATGGACTTCCAAAAGTTGGAGCAGGTTTGCAATGTCATTTTGGATATGTGTACTAATTTTCAAGTCAATCGGATGTGTTTTGGTTGGTTTCGCCATCATTGGCGAATTTTAGAAGTTTCAAAGTTCATAGGCTTAAATTTGATGTGATTTTGGTTTTTTTGCATTGTTTTTGGTGTTTCTAAGGCTCGACTAAGTTCGAATGAGGTTATGGGATGTGTTGGTATGTTTGATTGGGGCCTCGAGGGGCTCGGGATTGATTTCGGATGGTTAACAGAGGTTTGGACTTAGGAAATTGCAGCAAAGCTGCTGCTGGTGTCATTTTACTGGTGTGGCCGCACTTGCGTATGGAGAGCTGTAGGTGCGATAGCCACAGGTGCAATAGCAGCAGGTGCGAAGGTCATTGCGCAGGTGAGGCAAAAGGTTAGGCTGGAGGAAGTCGCAGGTGCGAGGCATGGGCCGCACCTGCGAAGCCGTAGGTGAGGGTGGGGCACCGCAGGTGCGAGATTGGACTTTTAATGGAATTTTCCAGGTGCACACCTGGGACCGCAGGTGCAGATTAACTAGGCAGGAGGTATAAATATGTGCCTCCGTGAAATTTTGGCATTTTTCTTCATTTTGCATGCGGGTTGAGACAATTTGGGAGCAATTTGAAGGAGGATTTCGAGAGTCATCAGTGGAGGTATGTTTCTCGGAGTATAAACTCGTTTCTATGTTATTATGTGTCGAATTAGGCTTGGAATTTGTGTATTAAATGGCATAAACTGGGGGTTTAGGGCTTGGGAAATTGAGACTTGTAATTAAGGAATTTAGGAGTCGTTTGTGGTCGGATTTTGATGCATTTTATATGTGTAGACTCATGAAGGGATAAGGATTCTTGTGACGCGATTTTCATCGAATTCTGAGACGTGGGCCCAGGGCTCGGGTCTGGCCAATTTTTGGAATTGTGCCTAAATATGATAGTTTTCGATTGGGTTTTGTTCCTTTAGCGCATATTGATGATGTTAATCTGGTTTTGGTTAGATTCGGAGCAATCGGGAGCCGATTCGAGGGCAACATCATCGCATAGTAGCTTTTGGGCTGTTTTGAGGTAAGTAACTATTGTAACTCTAAACATGAGGGTGTGAAATCCCGGTATTTTATATTGTTTTGGTAAATGAGGTGACACACATGCTAGGGGACGAGCGTGTGAGCATGCACCGACAGGGATTGTGACTTGGTCCGTCCCGTAGCGACTATTAAGCCGCATATTCGATTTGAAACCTACGACATCCTGTATTTTATAAATTTATACTTGTTTATGGACTGTGAGCCATGTTTGGGGCCTTGTGCCGACCTGTTTAGACCCTCAGAGGTGTTTTCACACTATTCTAACACTATCCTGGTAGAACAATCGGGAACTCAGTCATGTTTTCTACTTGTTGTTATTTTCACTGTTATCACACTGTTTTGAAACTCTGAGAGGTATTTTGCTCTGAGTACCGTGAGTTAAGATGAATTTCCCGAGTATCTTGTGAGGATGACTGAGTGAGGCTGAGAGTCGAGTATGTGAGGGTAGTTATGGATCGGGCTACACGCCGCAACAATATATATTATGTATGGATCGGGCTGCACGCCGCAGCAATATATGTTATATATGGATCGGGCTACACCCCGCAGCAATATACATATTGGATCGGGCTTCACGCCGCAGAAAATATAGCGCTTGGGCTGTAGGAGCCCCTCCAGAGTCTGTACACCCCTAGTGGGCGCAGTCGACTATTATATGGATTGGGCTGCACGCCGCAACGTATGTTATATGGATCAGGATGCACGCCGAAAAAGTGTATATATATATATATATATATGTGTGTGTGTGTGTGTGTGTGTGTGTGTGTGTGTGTGTGTGTGTGTGTGTGTGTATGTATGTGTGTGTGTGTGTGTGTGTGTATCGGATCGGGCTGCCTGCCGCAACAGTTGTGTGTATTCATGGTGCTTGTTGAGTATGAGTGTTTAGTATGAGCATGAGATTCTGATAGTGGAGTCCCGAATGACTGAGAGGCTTATCTGTGAGTGATATTGTGCCCGAGGGGCTTATATTTTATGAAACTACTGTTCTCACTCTTCTTTACACTGAGCCTCTGATGATAATGTTGGTTATATTTTTTTATACGAGATTTTAAATGGAAACTGGAGTTTTATGAAATATTCGGAATGTAGATTCCCGACTTGATTTACTTATTTCCATTGTTACTTATTATATGGATTTACATGATTTATAAATGCTCTTCACTACACTCAATATTTTAGTTACTTTGATTACTTACTGAGTTGGCGTACTCACGTTACTCCCTGCACCTCTGTGTGCAAATCCAGGTTCCGGAACAACTCACTAGTTGATTTTCGGACAGTTTGTTCGAGGATCGAGGTAGCTGCTCAGCGTCCCCAGCTCACCTCCTTTCCTTTCCTCAGTCGATAGTTTTTTTGTCTTTTTTATTTAAGGCTTTTGTAGTAGCAAGTCACCTTATTACATATTGTATTTATAGTCCTAGATGCTCATGACAGTTGACTCCAGGTTTTGGGCTGGTGCATAAATTGTTTATCTCATTTTGCTGTTGTAAATCTGCTAGTATTGGGAAATTATGAAACATTATGATAGTCTGTAATGGTTGGCTAGTCTAGTTCCTATATAGGCGCCACCATGGCCGGCTTAGGGTTTGGGGTCATTACAAGTTGGAATCAGGGCCTAGGTTATATAGGACTCAACAATCATGATCATGTATAGTAGAGTCTTGTGGATCGGTATGAAGACGTATGTAGAACCCTTAGGAACAATCTTATTTTTCTTGAATTGTGTCATGACATTTTGTTGATTCTAGAAATCTAAACTTCTGTTGTTTCATTCTCTCACAGATCTCACGCTACCGATCAGGGTGATCAGCCACCAGCTAGACCAGCGAGAGGTCGAGGCCACAGTCGAGGCCGTGGTAGAGGTAGGGGGCCAGCCCGTGCAGCAGCCAGGGCAGTACCAGTTGATCCCCCTATTATTCAGGATCATGTTCCCACCGATGCTCCAACGGGACAGGCTCAGGCACCGACAGTGCCTATTGTTATTACGGGTCTTCAGGAGACCTTGGCTCAGATCTTGATGGTATGTACCACCCTTGCTCAGACAGTTACCACTACTTCTCAGGCTGGGGGAGGCAGTCAGACTCCAGTTGCCCGGATCCCTGAGTAGGTTACTTAGGGCCATCAGATACTGGGGGCGGTTGCAGCCCAGCCGGTTGGTCCAGTTCAGGACTCCGTGGTTCCAGCTATGCCAGATGATGAGCAGTGTAGGCTGGAGAGGTTTAGTAGACTTCAGGCTCTGACATTCGGGTGTATGGAGGGCGAGGATGCCCAGGGTTTTCTGGATAATTGTCAGCGGATGCTTCATACTATTGGGATTCTAGAGACTAGTGGGGTCTCGTTTGCTACTTTTCAGTTTTCTGGTGCTGCTTTCACTTGGTGGGAGTCTTTTGAGAAGCGTTGGCCTGTTGGTTCAACACCCCTCACCTGGCAGCAGTTCTCCACTATCTTCTTGGAGAAGTATGTACCCCAGTCTCACAGGGAGGAGCAGCGCAGGCATTTTGAGCAGCTGCGTCAGGGGGAGTTATTAGTGAAGCAGTATGAGATGTGGTTTTCTGAGTTGGCTCGCCATGCCACCGAGTTGGTCCCTACTGATAGGGAGAGGATTAGGAGGTTCGTGGATGGCCTCACCTATCATCTCCACCTTCTCATGACTCGGGAGAGAGTATCAGGTGCTATCTTCGAGTAGGTTGTTGATATTTCTCGAGATATTGAGTCGGTTCACCGCCAGGAGTGGGAAGGGAGGGAGTCCAAGAGTCCCCGTGGATCAGGTGGTTCTAGTGATGCTCCTTCCAGGGGGCAGATTTAACATGGTAGAGGTCGTTCATTCAGGCATCCTCAGTCAGCCCGCCAAACCTATAGTGGTGCATCTTGGGGGCATGGTCCCTACAGTTCTCAGCCAGGCCATTCTTCATTCGGGCCATTCCAGCCCAAAGTGCAGCTCGAGCACCATCAGTTCAGGATTCCTCTATGCATGGTTCTTCTGGTGGCCATTCTGGTGTTAGGGGTTCCTTTCACTCCTCGTCTCCAGCTCCAGGGAGTTGTTATGAGTTTGGAGAGTTCGGGCAAATGAGGAGGAAGTGTCTTCATCTTCTTGGAGGTCCATCTCAACTGAAGATCCAACCTTCGACTTCAGCTCCAGTTACTTCACCACCCACCCAGACAACCAGGGGTGGTAGTCAGTCAGCTAGAGGCCGCCCTAGATGGAGAGGTCGAGTAGGTGGAGGTCAAGCCCGTATGTATGAATTTCCAGCCCGGCCAGATGCTATGGCCTCCGTTGTAGTGATTGCAGGTATTGTCTCAGTCTGTCGCCGAGATGCTTTGGCTTTATTTGACCCTGGTTCTACATATTCCTATGTTTCATCATATTTTTCCCATTTTCTGGATAAGCTCCGTGAGTCTTTAGTTACGCCTGTTCATGTGTCGACTCCGGTGGGCGATACTATTATTGTGGACCGTGTGTATCGGTCGTGTGGGGTATCTATTGGGGGTCTGGAGACCCGAGTGGATCTACTGTTACTCAACATGGTTCATTTTGATGTGATATTGGTCATGGATTGGTTATCTCCGTGTCATGCTCTTCTTGATTTTCATGGTAAAACCGTGACTTTAGCTATGCCAGGATGTCCGAGGGTTGATAAGGGAGGTTCTTCTGAGTATGTGCCTAGCAGAGTGATTTCCTACCTGAAGGACCAGCGCATGGTTGAGAAGGGGTATTTATCGTATCTGTATTTTATGAGGGATGTCAGTGGTGACACTCCCGCTATTGATTGGGTTCTTGTGGTCCGTGACTTTCCGGACGTGTTTCCTGCAGACCAGCCAGGCATGCCACCTGACAGGGACATTGATTTTGGTATTGACCTGGTGCCAGGGACTCAGCCTATTTCTATTCCACCTTATCGTATGGCAGCATCGGTGTCATTTTACTGGTGTGGCCGCACCTGCAGATGAGGAGCCGCATGTGCGAAGGTCATTGCGCAGGTGCGGAAAAAGGTCAGGCTGGAGGAAGTCGCAGGTGCGAGGCATGGGCCGCAGCTGCGAAGTCGCAAGTGCGGGTGAGGCACCGCTGATGCGAGATTGGACATACATATATATATATATATGTATGTTGGTACATTTGATGATGTGCCTTCTTCTTTTTTGGATATTCTAAAATCCATGAAATCCTTATATAAAGGATGATCTGTATTACCTCCCGTGATGTTAGCAGCTATTAGCTGTTGATTTTCCATTTGGGCGAGAATATTATTCCCTCTTCCATAGGACTGTGTTTTTCTTTTTCCTCAACTCCGAGGAGGTCTGTATGTAGGCCTCATAATGCATTCTGTATTTGTATGCAGGTGTAGCATATGATACTGTATCGAAATATCGAGACATAAGCTGCCATGGATTATCCCGAAAAGATTCATATTCTCCTTTCCTACTTTTTTACAGTAGTTTTCTTCCTAATGATATTCATTAGATAGTGATCATGCCACTTTTAGATTATTATCGGAAAGTGATTTAGCCCCTTATAGGGATACACATAGATTTATACATATTGGTTTAATTCAAGTTGCTTATATATACCCATAATATCTATAACAAAATTGCATACCAACACTACGGAAAGTGATCATGCCACTTTTAGATTATTATCGGAAAGTGATTTAGCCCCTTATAGGGATACACACACACACACACACACACACACACACACACACACATATATATATATATATATATATAGTATGTGTGTGTGTTTATCATGCATTTTATTTTAGTAGCCATCAGAGGTACTCGGATGTTACATGTTGTATATTCTATATCCATGTTTACATTACTGTTCGTAGTTATGCTTTCCTGCCATACATACTCGGTACTTTATTTCTACTGACGTCTCTTTTATTTGTGGATGCTGCATGTCGTGCTGCAGGTCCTGATAGATAGGTAGGAGAAGCTCCCCCACCACAGTAGGTTGTCTAGTTTCAGCGGTTATATGCGAGATCCCTTCTCTGGACTTGCCGTAGTGTTGGTATGCAATTTTGTTATCGATATTATGGGTATATCGGGGCCCTGTTCCAGCAATGTTGCAGCACTTATGTTCCTTTAGAGTCTCATAGATAGGTGTCGACTCATGTATAGTTTGGAATGCCTTGTTGGTGGATTTGTTTTCTATAGTCTCTCATGGAAGATTGGCAGCTCGTACCTTATATATTGTTTCATGACAGTCTTGTCGTCCCATGTTATGTATGTTCATGCCATTATCTTCCATTGCTAGTTGTTCATGATTCATGTCTACCATTTATATTGATCTCGTCGGCCCTTAAAGATAATAAGGAAGGTTAGATAAAATGTACGTTGGTGTTCGGCAAGTATGGCCCGGGTGATAGTCATTACCCTCCAGTTTGGGTCATGACATAAGGTTCATCGGCTAGTGACTTTTTTCACAACTTTAATGCACCTTAAGGGCCCTTCCATGGTTCCACTCGAAAGCTACTCCCTAATCTCGCACCTTACTTCTTTTAGCGACTAAGTGCCTTATGAGGTTAAGGTTCAACAATCTCAAATTATGAACAAAATAGGGGTACGACTTGTAATGTGGGTGCCAAAGAAAAGGTCTATAGGCTCAAAGGGGCTGGCAATAGAAAATTTAATTTTAAGTGACAAGTACATCTTTGATCAAGCAAGAAACGCCTATGTCATATCCTATACTAGCACAACTTATTGATTTCACTTCAATTAACATACGGGGAAAGTTCTAGACTACAGAGGATAGCAAAGAATATCACAAATCCTCACACACACATTACACATGACTTAATCAAGACGGTTCTGTTCAACTCTCAAGTCAAGCAAACTCATATAATTGAGAAATTTAAAGAAATATTGCACTATGTGGCATACCAGTCAAACAACTAAGAATAAAACGTCACAGAATAGGCTATTCATTTTACTCAGGCACCACAATTCAAATCAAATGTATGGGAATATAGAGTGCATGTCATAGCCTAATGTGCCAGCACCAAACACGTCAATAGGTATCTCAGAGCAACTCAGTTTCTTCCTAACCTATTCCTAAAAAAGCAAAGTACCCGATTCGAGCTACACCCCTAGAAAAGAACAGGTGCCCAAAGAAAAACCAAGGGATACTACCTAACTCTCCTACAAAAAACGTTGGTGTTTCTTTTATTGGATCCCTCAAGAAAATTGTCCAAAAGATCCATTGTCGGGAAAAATCTGAGCTTTTTCTAATTTTTTTTTTCTTTTCTCAAATTTTTTGAGAACCCAGACTATGTCTACTATGATGTCTAAAGAAAATATAATAAAAATCATTTCTAAAATAAAAATGAATAAAAATAGCTTTATACAATTACACTTCGGAAAGTTGTTTCCCCGCCCCACACTTATATTATGGATAGTCCTCGATGCATGATCACATAGAAACATATTAAACAAGGGTGAGAAATACTCCCTAAGACACTCTTGGGCCTAGCTCGCTCAGGATCCTCAATATTAACGATCGGGACGACCCCATACTTAAGCTCAAACATGCTCCTCAGCTTCATCTTCGGGTACTCAGACTTCCCCCATTCTACAAAATAAAAACAACACAAAACTTGACATTATAAAAAAAAATACAGGCTGGGTTAGCTCCCAACAAGCACCTAATTTATAGTCGTGGCACGACTCTACTACTCTGCTCAGGCTGCGCGCTTTCTCTTCTTTTTTCTCCCATGAAGTCTAGCCTTTTTGCATGCTCTCAGAAGGTCTCGTCTTTCATCTCTTGTTCTTTTCTCAATCATCCTTACACACTCAGCTTGCTACCACCTCCTCTAAATCAGTTGTCCCATCTGGATCACTACAATTCACATATGGACTCTGCTCTATCCCTTTCAATTCTACCACAGTATTCATGCACAAGTCCTCATAATGCTTAGGGAGCTTAAGTGCCTTGTACACATTAAAAGTGATTTCCTCATCGTCAACTCTCATCTTCAACTTCCCTTCCCACACATCAATAATCGTTACAATAGTAGCTACGAATGGTCACCCCAAAATAATGGGCACTTCCTCATCTGCCTCGTAATCAAGAACAATAAAATCAGTAGGACGAATAAACTTTCCCACTCGAACTAACACATCCTCAATAATTTCTTATGGCATAAATAGTGACCTGTCTGCCAATTGTAAAGTCATTGTAGTAGGTCCAAGCTCCCCCAATCCAAGTTGCTTGAATAAAGATGATGGTATCAAATTTATGCTAGCCCCTAAATCACATAGGGCTCTACCAATTTCTTGTCTTCCAAGAGATAGAGGAATTGTTAAACTCCCAAGATCCTTCAACTTTGGAGCAAGTTTACTCTGAACTCTAGCACTATACTATTCAATAAGTGCATTTGTTTCAAACTATGTATGTCTTTGCTGTTTTTCCACAATATCGATGAGATACCTTGCATACTTAGGCACTTCCTGCAAAATTTCCACCAAAGGCAATTCATATGCACTTGGCTCAAAATATCTAAGAATTTCTTGTACTTAGAACCATCCTTTTGCTTCGCGGTCTTTGTGGAAACGGAGGTGGTGACCTTGTCACAATTACTGGCTTTGATCCTTCGCTCTCTTTCTCATTCTCCTCAACTGGCTTGGGAAATAATTCTCCTTCAGGACTAGTTGTATACTTCTTTTTCTTTGGAACTTCTTTTTATGCTCTTTCATTTCTCAAGGTAATCGCATTGACTTGAGCTTTAGGATTAGGCTCAATATCACTAGGAAGAGCCCCAACTGGTCGAGTATTTTTACCACTAGGAAGTTGCCCCACTTGTCTCTCTAAATTCCAAATCGCTGCAATGTGGGCTGCTGCTTGTTCTTGCTGGTTAGCCATTAATTTGTCACCATCTCCTCAGGGTGACTCGCCGGGTTTGTAGGTTGTTCAGCCTGAGGTGGTCTATAATGATGTTGAGGTGCTTGTGGCATGTACTGATTATGAGCACATGGGTTTCCACCCCAAGAGAAGTTTAGATGGTTCCTCAAGTTAGGATTGTAAGTGTTCCCATACTGGTTTGTCTGGCCCCTATTTTCATTATCCACAAAATATACAGACTCTGGATTAACTGGGCATAAATCGCTCAGTGGCCTCTCCACTTACTTCACAAAATATTTGAACATGTTGCACTGGCTGAGCTTGTTCCTTGTTAATTACCAAAGTCATCTGCTTTACTTGGTTGGGTAGTGTGGCAATCTACGCTGATAATGCATAGATGAAACCTAACTCGAGAACCTCTACAGTTTTTTGCATTGTGTGTCTGCTCATCCCTCCTTGCCAATCCGGATTGCTTTTGGAGAATTTGTTCAATAATGCATATATCCCATCAAAGATTTTATCCAACACTTAACCTCCCACTGCAGAATCTACCACAATCTTTGTCTCGGGATGTAGCCCTTCTATGAATGTATGAGCTAACACTTTATTTTTTTGATTGAGATTATGTCACAACCCCAAAACTACCTCGGTCGTGATGGAGCCTATCGCGATACTATGACAGCCAAATCAATATTCAAAACATAAAGAACCTTTCGTTTATATCATTTCTAAACCGATAATTCATAAAAGTTTCATTTAAGCATTTTTAACAGATTAAGATATTCCGAATAACAAATACAACCCAAAATCCCGGAGTCACCTATCACAAGCATCTAAAGAAATTATACAAGTCTGACACAGTATCTCTAACACAAGATAAGTCTAGGAGATGCAAATACGATAGAAGTAAGAAGGAGAAATGCAGGGCTGCGGACGCGTGCAGCTACCTCGCAACATCTTCGAGAGTCCCTGGGACAGGTAAACAGCTCACTCCGCTCTAACACCTAGATCTGCACACAAGGTGCAAGGAGTAATGTGAGTACGCCAACTCAGTAGTAATAAAAATAAATAAGGTCCGAGCAATAGGAAACATGAAAGTACATGCTATAAATTAACAGTAAATACAACTTTTTTTTTCCAATAGTACATAGGTCAAATCATCATGCTTAAAAACCGATTTCAGTAAAAATCATTTGAAAGTATTTTTGCAACGGTTTCAAAAGAAATACTGTAAGTTCAGAGTGAATGTTATAAAATCATAAGTAGCCTCTCTGGCAAAACATGTATCATAAACTGCCCGACGGGCGTAACATCACTCAGAATCAGCCCCTCGGGCATACCTCACAATCACTCATAATCAGCCCCTCGGGCAACCTCACAGTCACTCATGCCTCCCAATCACTCGTCACTCGGCACTAGGAACTCGCACTTAGTAGCTACCTGCGCTCACTAGGGATGTACAGACTCCCTAGGGGCTCCTACAGCCCAAGCGCTATAACAAGCCAAATCATGGAATCATCACTCACGCTCTCAGCCTCTCATATATCATAAACAATGTAACATACAGCCCAATCCCATAATATCCTCACAACATAGGCCCTCGGCCTAACTCAGTCAAAAACTCTCAAAAGCCACTCGGGCTATCAGTAAAAATAGGGAACTCGTCCCAAAACATCTTTCATATATATCAATGTGGAGTAATGAAACTCAATTAAACAGTAATCGGTAAAATCATGACTGAGTGTAATTTTCAAATCAAAATAGTGAGGAAATAATAGTAAAAAGCGCCCAAGGGGTCCAAACACTTGGCATGAGGCCCAAATACGACATTTAGCCCAAAACATAGTAATATTGTTTAAAACATAAAGTATCATATGATTTAAAATCAAATACACAACATATTAGTTGCTAAGGGATGGATCAAGTCACAATCCCTCAACGGTGCATGCCAAACTCATCATCTAGCATGTCGGCCACTCCAAAATAGTGATACAACGTGAAGTACGGGGTTTCATACCCTCAGGAAAATATTTACAATCATTACTTACCTCAAGCCGGATGAAAATCTACTCCGCGATTCCTTTGCCCCTCGACTCGGCCTCAAATATGCTAAAAGAACAAATACCACTCGAAAATAATCAATTTACATCAAAAATCCCGAAATTGGCCAAACCCGACCCCCGGACCCACTTCTCGAAGTTCGATAAAAATTGCAAAACTAGAATCCTTACACTCTCACGAGTCCATACATACCAAATACATCAAAATTCGGCAACAAACGGCCCCGCAAATCCTCAAATCAAAGTCTCCAATTTCAAGCCCTAATCCACCAATTTCAACCATTAGTTCCCATAGATTTCATGTCTAATCAGTCTAATATCACCATAGAATCGAGTATTAGGTTCAAAAACGTTGCCTCAATGTGTTTCCCCTTGGATCCCTCAAAATCTCCAAACCCGTCTTCAAAAATGGTGGAATTAAGAAAATTCATGAAGGGGGCCTTATATACTTTCTGCCCAGCTAAACCGCATCTGCGGTCCATTCTTCACACATGCGACCACCGTATCTGCAGAAATAATCGCATCTGCGAAAATGTACTCACCCAGCTCGCTACGCATCTGCGGTCACCACTTCGCACCTGCGGGCTCGCAGGTGCACTCACTCGCTCGCTTCTGTGGAAAATTCCCTAGGCCTCCAAATCCGCACATGCGACTCCAATACTGCACCAGCGACCTTCGCGTCTGCGATCTCCCTTCCGCATGTGTGGAAAACCAGAACCATCAGCACCAGCTGAAATCTCTCAAGCCCAAACTTTCCGATGAGCACACGAAATCATCTGAGCCCCTCCAGGCCTCAACCAAAAATACCCACACGTCATGTATCATCACCTGAACTTAGTTGAACCCCGGGAACACTAAAAACAACATCAAGACACCAAATTAACCCGAAATTCAAGCCTAAGGATTTCTAAACTTCCGAAATTCGCTAACGATGCCGAAACAAACCAAACCACGTCCGAATGACCAGAAATTTTGCACACTCAACATAGGCGACACTACAAAACTATTCCAACTTCCGGAATTCCATTCCGACCCTGGTAGCTAATTTTTTTCTACCGACCGGAAATCGCCAAAAATCCAATTTCGCCGATTCAAGCCTAATTCTACTTCGGACCCCCGAACAACATTCTGAACACAATTTTAAGTCCCAAATCACCTAACGAAGCTATTCGAGCCATAAAAACCACATTCTGAGATCGTTTACCTATATGTCAACTTCCGATTGTGTTTTTCAAATATTAAACCAACTTAAGAGACTAAGTGTCTCATTTCTCTCCACAATCACTCCGAACCTGAGCCAACCGACCCAACATAATATAAAATAGCCGAACAACACAAAAATAAAGAAGAAATGGGGAAACGGGGATAAACTCTTGGAACGACCGATCGGGTCGTTACATCCTCCCCCACTTAAACACACGTTCGTCCTCGAACGTGCCAAGAGTTGTTCCAAAATCCATCAAATCGATGAATAACCTTACCACGCACATACTCGGGGGTGATCCTACGTCACCCTATCCCACATAGATCTGATAACACAACACATCTGAAATTTCTTCATCCAACCTACCCCATAAGATTTAGAATCCAATTTCCACATCCGAACCTTTCTATAAGACTAGAATCACGCATCCACACACTTTATAAGTCTGAACAAGCCGTATCCAACCATAGCCATAACTCAAGACGAAATCCCATGTATCCCACATAACTCAAACACCCGTAGCGATAATTTATAATTACAGTAACTGCTCAAGGAACCCAATGCCAGAAATAATCCTATTATCAAACAGAGACCCGTTCTTCAACTTCCATATACTGACAATGATGAAAGGAACACGCAGAAACCCATAACCATTCGTTGGATCAACAAGTGATGGAACTCCCTCTCTTTGACAGGAAATATAGCAAAATTTCTATGCTGATCAACGTCAATATCTTCCCAAAAATGCCGCAACCAAATCCGATAATCACTTACTCTAGGTTCGATGACCTTATCTCATCCAACACAACCACTCTAATAACACGACACATCAATACCGCTTAAATCCATAACCCGTGTGACCTGCACATCAATAAACAACAGTCCGAATGTACTCAAATCATGGAAAAATTAAATCAAATGAGAGAGTTGTACTGCAAGCTCACCAGTACCTCCGCAACAGAATGCTGAGAACCCATCACACATCGTAGAACCAGAACACATGAACCTAACCCGAAGCATCATATCTCTACATAACTTCGCTGCAATGCGCGACCCAATCCAAACACTGGTCCACATGAGACACCTCAAGTCACCATGCTCAAAGTCAATAGCCATGCGCAATTCGACATCAAGTACTCAAAGTGCATTACCATAACCACGGGGAATAGGACGATACCATGCCACACTAACCCGAAAGAACCTAACCATTACGTCTAAATCGTGCAATACCCAATTACTTACCTTACTAAAATACCGCTATAAAGCCCAAATAGATCTGCACCATATGTGCATATAACAAACAATCACAACTCCTCGCGACACCGAAAGGGGTACTCATATATCACTCCAAAACACGAAAAAACTCAATGACAATCGCATGGTACATCCCTCAACAATAGCAATTCAGAGCCAATAATTCGGACTCGTTGCAAAACACACACCTATACGGGGCGTACCAATGGACCCTAAATCAATTCTGGCCATACACAATAGACAAATGACCCTCCGAAATTCCATAATGACTGAATCACAACACACTAACCCCTGGCTAACCTTGGCTATGTCTCTACAATCCTCAACTAGGAAATCATCTCCCCGTTCGAGTCCCCAGACTCAAAACCCTCCAAGCACAAAAATCACCATATCCGATCTCAACTTCGTCGCCTAAATGCCTAATACTTCCTCAATACATGATAATACCCCAAGGGATACCCCTACAATCCGTATATGTTACAAGGCCAAATTTGAATACCCGCAGCCGACCACGAGGAGAATACCATCACACTGATGAAGTATCCATAAATCAAAACACAGTGCCTCTTCTAAAACTTATACCTTCATCGAACCATATCTAAAATTAACAACATCTATCTGATCATCTGAGATCGTCCATGCTTCCTAAGAATTCAGAAACTCCCTTTCAAATTGCATCGTGACCTAGCACCCGAAATCTCGATACTACACCACACATCGCACCCATTATGCCACTATATGAACGATACGACAAACCTTAAACCCACTCTGAGTCAAAAGCAACTACATACTCAATTAGCTAAGAACTTCCATTTGATTTCATTATGGAGAAAATTACAATATTCCACATGCCCCACACACCAATAGAAAATATATATCTCAAACTACGGTAGAGACCATCTAGAACTCTCAAGAATCCATTTGCACTTAACCAAACTGTCAGCACTAAATCCCTCTAACTCAACCAAGCTATGTAGGTCGCCAAAACCCAAGAGCATTGTCACGAATCACACGTAGAACCTTGCCACACCATAAGCACCCAAAGGATCGATCTTTCCCATTACCATGCCGATCCAATCTACTACCAAGCTATCATATTTCTCCGAGTCCCTTCTGAATTACCTTCCTATTGATTCTTTCTCCTTGCCACAGTACCAAAATTCTCAACCAGAAATCACCACGCAAGACCCTAGCACAGAACCACATCGCCCTAAGGCTCATAAACCGCTGAATATCTCTCAAGCACCCCAAAGTACCACATCTCAAATACTTACTCTAAAGAGACTTTTGATGAATTCTAAATATCCTTCCCTTTCATGATACCGGAATGTAGAATCCACAATGATATATAAACCCTGAATCCATCAGAACCATTCTCGAGAGTAACACACTCTACGCAATTCTCAATTAAACTGATCAAGTGGATCGAACGACCTGTACCCCATTAACACACCAACACCCAAGGGAGTAACCCACACCCCTAGGCAACCAAGCAAATTCCTAGTTCACGCACACTAATTCCTTTACAAATAACAACTCAATCATGCAGTAAGACCCATATTCCCATAGAGTATAATACAACTTGTATCCAGAAATTTCCATTATTCGAGTCATTCTCAAACTCCACCTCTGTAGGTCAAAATTGATCCACTAGTATACCCCAAACTGAAACCAATACAAGACATAATCAGGCAACCAACTAATCATTAGCAGACTCCACCACTTGGATCAAAGCCATTGATCAAAATAAACAATAACTCACAATGCCCATACGCTATCACTGCCACAATACTGCAGTGAGATTCAACGAAAATCTTCGTAAGCTTATATAACACAAACCACCTAATATCTCAAATTGTCTACAATTCTCGTATTCACCATTGTAATAGTCATGCCAACTTCCCCAATCGATCTAAACTAAAATTGAAACATATATCATTTACTGGCAAAAGAGAACTTGTTACAAAACAACATAAGGGTCACACAACCTCAGGACACCCCGCAAGAGGTAACTCAGCCTACTTAGCCTCAAACTGATATCACTCTACTCCCTTACAAAATCGTGGCCCTTACGCGATCACTTATCCTCCTGCATTAAAACACAACCCATGCCTATCCCCAAGGCATCGCAATATGTAGTATAAGAACCTGAGGCTGATGGTAAAACTAACACTGAAGTTGTGATCAAAGCAGTCTTGAGCTCTGAAAGTTTTCCCCACACTCGTCTGACCGTCTGAATACCCTCACACCACGTGCCCGAAGAATGCTACTAAACTGAGCCAAAATTCACACTTGGAGAACTTTGCATAAATTTTCTCCTCCCTCAATATCTGTAATACAAATCCTCAAACGCTGAGTATGCTCCTCTTGGCTACGTGAGTACACCAGGATGTCACCAATGAATACAATAATGAAGGAGCCCAAATACGGCTGGAATACACTGTTAATCAAATATATGAACGGTGCTGGGGAATTGGTCCGCCCAAAAGACATCACCAGGAACTTATAACAAAATAGAAAGATCCACTTCACTCTGCCACTAAACTGCATGAGAGGTCCTTCAATACACTCACAAATCGAGGCCATATGCCAACTCAAGATAGAAGTCAAACATTTTATAGTTCTTGCTACATCTCCAGCCAATTCTTTTTATCATAATCAAACAATTGGAACACATCTCACCATCAAATCACACTCACCACATAGTCATCCAGACACAAAATCCCACAAACAGGGACACAACAGACATATAAGTCCCAAAATTCACATGCTCACAAAATCGAAATATCAGCACTCAAGCCACAGACAAAACCCGGCCTCAAGTCTTCCAGACTAGCCCATTATCAACTTGCTAAAATCAATCTCGCAACTCATACATAGGAATCACAAGACGTCGATGCACAACTGATACCGAATGCTCACGTGCGCATTCGAATACATGAAAGGAATTCAAAGAGTTACCTTTTAGGCTGAATACATGGATTTGCACGACAAGAATTCAAGAATGTGAGATTTTTCCTAAGGGTTCCGCAACCTCTCAAAAACAAGTACACACGTCTTCATACCAATCCGCAAGACTCTACCAAAACTGCTCATGACTGGTGAGCCCTATACAACCTAGAGCTCTAATACCAACTTGTCACGACCCCAAAACTACCTCGGCCGTGATGACACCTATCGCGATACTAGGCCAGCCAAATCAATATTCAAAACATAAAGAACCTTTCATTTATATCATTTCTAAACCGATAATTCATAAAAAATTTATTTAAAATTTTTTAACAGACTAAGATATGCCGAATAACAGATACAACCCAAAATCCCGGAGTCACCGGTCACGAGCATCTAAAGAAATTATACAAGTCTGACACAGTATCTCTAACACAAGATAAGTCTAGGAGATGCAAATAATACATAAGTAAGACGGAGAAATGCAGGGCTGCAGATGCGTGCAGCTACCTCGCAACATCTCCGAGAGTCCCTGGGACAAGTAAATAGCTCACTCCGCCCTAGCACCTGGATCTGCACACAAGGTGCACGTAGTAATGTGAGTACGCCAACTCAGTAGTAATAAAAGTAAATAAGGTCCGAGAAATAGGAAACACGCAAGTACATGCTATAAATTCGTAGGAAATACAACTTTTGTTTTTCCAACAGTACATAGGTCAAATCATCATGCTTAAAAGTCGATTGTTATAAAAATCATTTGAAATTATTTTTCCAACGGTTTCAACATAAATACTGTAAGTTCAGAGTGAAAGTGATAAAATCATAAGTAGCCATTCGGGAAAAACATGTATCATGAACTTCCCCTCGGGCGTAACATCACTCAGAATCAGCCCCTCGGGCATACCTCACAATCACTCATAATCAGCCCCTCGAGCAACCTCACAGTGACTCATTCCACCCAATCACTCGTCAATCGGCAGTTGACACTCACACTCAGTAGGTACCTGCACTCACCGAGGGTGTATAGACTCCGGAGGGGCTCCTACAGCCCAAGAGCTATAACAAGTCAAATCTTGGCATCATCACTCAGGATCTCGGCCTCTCATATATCATAAACAGTATAACGTGCTGCGGCGTGCAGCCTGATCCCATTATATCCTCACAACATAGTCCCTCGGCCTCACTTAGTCACAAACCTCTCAAAAGCCACTTGTGCTATCTGTAAAAATAGGGAACTCATCCCAAAACATCTTTCATATGCATCAAAGTGGGGTAATGAAACTCAATTACACAGTAATCAGGTAAAATCACGACTGAGTATAATTTTCAAATCAAAACAGTGAGAAAATAGTATTAAAAAGCCCGCAAGGGGTCCAAATACTTGGCACGACACCCAAATACGACATTCAGCCCAAAACATAGTAATATTCTTTAAAAAATAAAGTATCATATGATTTGAAATCAAATACGCAACTTCTTAGGTTCTACGGGACAGACCAAGTCACAATCCCCCAATGGTGTACGCCACACACTCATCATCTAGCATGTGCGCCACTCCAAAATAGTGATACAATGCGAAGTCCGGGGTTTCATACCCTCAGGACAAAATTTACCATCATTACTTACTTCAAGCCGAATGAAAATCTACTCCGTGATGCCTTTTCCGCTCGACTCGGCCTCAAATCACCCCGAATCTAGTCAAAATCAGATTCATATCATCCAAATACGCTAAAGGAACAAAGCCCACTCGAAAATAACCAATTTACATCAAAAATCACGAAATTGGCCAAACCCGACCCTCGGGCCCACGTCTCGGATTCCGATAAGAATCGCGAAACTAGAATCCTTACACTCTCATGAGTCCATACATACCAAATACATCAAAATGCGACAACAAACGGCCCCGCAAATCCTCAAATCAAAATCTCCAATTTCAAGCCCTAATCCCCCAATTTCAACAAGTAATTCCCATAGATTTCATGTCTAATCAGTCAAATATCACCATAGAATCGAGTATTAGGTTCAAAAATATTACCTCAATGTGTTTCCCCTTGAATCCCTCTTCAAAACCCCTCAAAAGCTCCAAATATGTCTTCAAAATGGTAGAATATAAGAAAATTCGCGAAGGGGACCTTACATACTTTCTGCCCAGCTAAACCGCATTTGCGGCCCATTCTTCGCACATGTGACCACTGGATCTGCGGAAATAATCCGCATCATTGGAAATTTACTCACCCAGCTCGCTCCGCATCTGCGGTCACCACTTCGCACCTGCAGGCTCGCAGGTGCCCTCACTCGCCCGCTTCTGCAGAAAATCCCCTAGGCCTCCAAATTAGCACCTCCGACTCCCATACCGCACCTGTGACCTCCACATCTGTGATCTCCCTTCCGCAGGTGGGGAAAACCAGAACCAGCAGCACCAGCTGAAATCTCTCAAGTCCAAACTTTCCGATGACCACCCGAAATCATCCCAAGCCCCTCGAGGCCTCAACCAAAAATACCCACACATCATATATCATCACCTAAACTTAGTTGAACCCTCAGAACACTCAAAACAACATCAAGACACCAAGTTAACCCGAAATTCAAGTCTAAGGATTTCTAAACTTCTGAAATTCGCCAACGATGCCGAAACTAACCAAAAGCACGTCCGAATGACCTGGAATTTTTCACACACATTACAGACGACACTACAAACCTATTCCAACTTCCGGAATTCCATTCCAACCCCGATAGATAATTTTCCACTACCGACCGAAAATCGCCAAAAATCCAATCTCGGCGATTCAAGCCTAATTATACTCCGAACCTTCGAACAACATTCCGAACACACTCCTAAATCCCAAATCACCTAACGAATCTATCCAAGCCATAAAAACCACATTTCGATATAGTTTACCTATAAGTCAACTTCCGGTTGACTTTTCCAAATATTAAACCAACTTAAGAGACTAAGTGTCTCATTTCTCTCCACAGTCACTCCGAACCCGAGCCAACCGACCCAGCACAACATAAAAGAGCTGAACAATAGAAAAATAAAACGGAAATGAGGAAACAGGGCTAAGCTCTCGAAACGACCGGTCGGGTCGTTAAAGATTAGGACAATCTCTAAGCATCCCTTTGAACCTTTCCCAAAATGAGTATTAAGATTCCCCCAATTTTTGTTTGAAGGTGACTATTTCACTTCTATCTTTGTAGTTTTTCCTAAAGGAAAGAACCATGCCAAAAATTTCCTCGCCAGATCATTCCATGATGTAATAGAATTAGTTGGTTTTCCTTCAACCATTGTTTTGCTTTGCCCAACAGAGAGAACGAGAATAGTGTGAGCCTTAGATAGTGTAAAGTGACTCAGTTAGTTATATAAGTATCACTATTCTCCAAGATGTTCAGATGTGCTATTATGGATCCTCGTGTAGTAGCTTGATCATGTTCTATTTCAGCTCAAAGTGCTCAGTGATTCTGGGCTTCACAATGTTGGAGGTGACACTAGCAATTCTTGGCATCACTGCCTCCTGAACAACGTTGTTCCTCTGCCATGTCCACAGGAAATTGAACAAGTTCCTGAAGATTATTTATGTCCCTTGCTTCCCTCTACCTCCTGTGAAATGTTCTCTCAGGTTCGGGGTCAAAGCCTTGAAGTCTATCTTGGCTTCTGACCCTTCTCATTTAATGAAAGTTACTAAGAGCAGAGCAACCAATAAGAAATGTTAGACTTGAAGCAATAAATAATTAAAGAAAAAACTAGAAATTAGACAATATTCAAATCCCCTGCAACAACATACGTGGTCGTTGTTCCCAAAAACTTGTTGCTCCCAAGCGCACACGCAAGTATACATGGTCGTACAAGTAATAAAATGATAAGCTGAGTGTCGAACCCAAAGAGACTTGTGTTAACTACCCACTAGTTCACTAAGATTATTATTCAGTCAAGTATTTCCGAGTTCAAAAGTGTAATTATACTACACAATAATTCTAACAAGTAACTAATTTAGCAAGCAGCAAAATGGTTGTTGTGTATTCAGTAGAGACTAATATTCCAAGATTTTGATCGATTCACCAATCCTATTGTGTTCTAATTAACTCTCCCTTTCATACGATTCACTCGTGGTTGCTAATTAATCGAGTAATTGCTCTCGCAGCTTTCTCCCAAAGTACTTCTCGCCTATTCCAAATAGATTAACGCCTATATTCCTATGGAATCAATATATTAAGAACACATTAAGATTAAGATATTTAATTAAGCATATTGACTATGTATATTCCTATCCTAACCACAAATCCTCCCCCTCAGAGTCAAGATCATGCTCTCTTCAATTATCTCTAATCTAAACATGGCTTTCCCAAGCATAATATAGATAGTAAATAGAACATAACTGTTGGCCAAACAATGAAACAACTAATCACATAATTGAAGAAACAACCATATATTGGTGAATTTTAATCAAAGTTAAGTCAACTTTAAACGACAATATTCATGGCTAAATTACAACCCCCAGAACTAGGGGTTTAGCCACTCATGATAGTATTAAAATAATTTCACATATGTTGAATAATTGAAAATACTAAGAAAAGATGCAGAAAAATGAGATATCCTCATTCCCAAATGTTACTCATATGTATTTTTCCTTCAAAGTTTCGTCTGCCCCTTCAAAACAGGCTTAGTCTTGCGTTTATACACGTTGGTTAGGTCTTGGGTCGAAATAACCTTATCCTGTACAAAGTTGGAGATGTTTCCCGTTAGCAGCTCCCAGGGTAGCATGGGGCGCTATCCCTTGTGTTTGGAAATTAAGCCTTTTGTAAATGGCACCACAGGTACACCTCACGCTGCCTGTGGCGCTACAATGGCCAATTTTTCATCTTTGCTTCTTTTTTACTCTAATCTCGTACTTTTTGCCCCCTACTGCCTCCGGTTGATTCCTACATATAATAATACCACAAATTAACATAAATCAAAACATTTTACATCCAAAATCCACAAAACACGAGAAAAAGATGAGGCAATATACATATAAATATATATAATTTAAGCTAAATATCAGTTACGTTCATAAATTTTACTGAAATTTAGGTCTAATGTCACTAAGATTTTCTCCAAATGTACTTGTAGTTAAGGGCTTATCCATCCACCAAATTGAAGATATACAGAAAATATATATACAGAATAGTGAACAATAATATTTATCGTCTAAAATAGAAAGGAGGAAGGACTGGACTCTCGATATTGGGCCAGTGTCACGACCCCAAATCTGAACTGGTCGTGATGGCGCCTATCGTGATACTAGGCTAGCCAATTTACTGAAAATAATCAAATGATTTTCCATTTAATACATCAAATATCCGAATTTCAATAATAATTCTGTTTCTTAAGCATTTCAAAACAGTAAAAATGATTAGAACACTAAGCATAGTCCCAATATCTGAAGTCAACCGTCATGAGCATCTAAGAGATGATACAGTCTAATACAAATCTCTACTACAAGAAGTCTGGGAAGTATAGTAAAAATGACAGGGTAGGAAGGAGAAAGAGTAGTTTGCGAACGCCGAGCAGCTACCTCACAATCTCCGAACAAAGCTCTAAATGGGGTAGCTCAACTATCGCTCTGCCCCAGTACCTGAATCTGCACACAAGGTGCAGGGAGTAACGTGAGTACGCCAACTCAGTAAGTAACCAAAGTATCTAGAAACATGAGTGCAGTGACGAGCATTTAAACTTTATAATTTCATAAAATAAGTACCAGTAAAGGTAATAGATCAAGTCAAGAGTCCACATTTACCAAAGATTTCACAAAACTCCAGTTTTTTCTTTTTAAACTTGTATAAAACATCGGTCAACATTTATCAAAGAGGCTAAGTGTAAAGAATAGTGAAAACAGTAGTTTCATAGAAATATCATCCACTCGGGCACAGTGTCGCTCACAAATAAAGCCTCTCGGGCAAGCCTCTTAGTTACTCATGACTCTACTCTCATAAGTCAATGCTCACCCTCAGCACTCTCACTCATCGGGTACCATATAACAACTGTTGCAGCGTGCAGCCTGATCCAATACGTATATATATATATATATATATATATATATATATATATATATATATATATATATATATATATATTGCTGCGACGTGCAGCCCGATCCATATAACATACGCTGCAGCGTGCAGCCCGATCCATATAACATACGCTGCGGCGTGCAGCCCAATCCATATAATAGTCGACTGCGCTCACTGGAGGTGTACAGACTCCTGGAGGGGCTCCTTCAGCCCAAGCTCTATATTGTTGCGGCGTGCAGCCCGATCCAATATATATATTATTGTGGCATTTAACACGATCCATATATAATATATATTGCTGCGGTGTGCAGCCCGACCATATAACATACGCTGCGGCGTGCAGCCCGATCCATATAATAGTCGACTGCGCTCACTAGGGGTGTACAAACTCCTGGAGGGGCTCCTTCAGCCCAAGCGCTATATTGTTGCGTCGTGCAGGCCTATCCAATATATATTGTTCCGGCATGCAGCCCGATCCATATATAATGTATATTGTTGCGGCGTGCATCCCGATCCATATATAATATATATTGTTGCGGCGTGCAGCCTGATCCATACATATTATACATTGTTGCGGCGTGCAACCCGATCCATATGTAATATATAACGTATATATTATTGCGGTGTGCAGCCCGATCCATAACTGTCCTCACATACTCGGCGCTCGGCCTCACTCAGTCATCCTCTCAAGCCACTCAGGCAATTCATCTTAACTCACGGGACTCAGCCCAAAATACTTCTCAGAGTTTCAAAGCAGTGTGATAATAGTGAAAATAACAACAAGTGGTAAGCATGACTGAGTTCACAGATGTTCTATCAGGATAGTGTGAGAATATGGTAAAAGTACCTCTGAGGGTCTAAACAGGTCGGTACAAGGCCCCAAACATGGCTCAAAGCCCATAAACAAGTATAAATTTCTAAAACACAGGATGTCGTAAGGTTTCAAATCGAATACGCGGCTTAATAGTCGCTACGACACTGACCAAGTCACAATCCCTATCGGTGCACGCCCACACGCTCGTCACCTAGCATGTGCGTCATCTCATTTACCATAGCAATATCAAATACCGGGGTTTCATACCGTCAAGTTTAGAGTTAAAATTGTACTTACCTAAAAACAGCCCGAAAACTATTACGCGGTGCTCTTGCCCCTCGAATCGGCTCCCAAATTCTCCGAGTTTATCACAAAACAGATCAATAACATCAAAATATGCTAGGGAGATGAACCCCAATCGAAAACTATCAAAATTAGGCACAATTCTCAAAATTTGCCAAATCCTGCCCCCGGGACCACGTCTAGGAATCCGATGAAAATTACATCACAAGAATCCTTATCCTCCCACGAGTCCGTACATACCAATAATATCAAAATCGGACCACAACTGCCCACTTAAATTGCCAAAAGAAATTTCCAAATTTTTCCTCCCATTCTTCCCAAATTTTCTACTTAATTCCTCAAATTGCATGGTGAAAATCAAGACAAATTCATGAAATTGAACCAAAAACACTTACCATAAGAATACCACTGAAAATCTCGTCCAAAATATCCTTCCCCCGAGCTCTCAAATGGCAAAATGAGTTATGGCCAAGAACCCCCGAAATTAGAACTTAAAATTGTCTGCCCAGGCTTTTACTCTGTGCGATCGTGGAAAAAGCCACGCGATCGCGAAGAAATAAGTGCTGCCCAACCAAACTAACCCTATGCGGTCACAAAAACAACTATGCGATCGTGTAAGACCACTTCTCACAACAATGCGATCGCGACCAGCTCTATGTGATCGCATAGAGAAATTCCATCACCTCACTGCCACTCTAAGTCCTACTATGCAAACGCAAACATCTCCACGCGAACGCAGTGACCAAGACTGCTCCACTACGTGATCGTACACCTACATTCGCGATCACAATTCAAAAAATCCGCCTGGTCTTAACTTACTCTACACGATCGCGGATGAACTCACGCTATCGCAATGAACAAACCATTACTGCCACAACATCAGAAAACCAGCAATCTCCCAAAGACCAAAAGTGCCCGTTGGAGCATCCGAAATACACCCGAGGCCCTCGGGACCTCAACCAAACCTACCAACATATCCCATAACATCATTCAAACATAGTCGAGCCTTCGAAACACCAAAAACACATCAAATTCAAGCCTATGAACTTTGAAACTTCTAAATTTCACCAAAGATGCCGAAACCACCCAAAACACATCAGATTGACCTGAAAATTTGCACACATATTCAAATGACATTATGAACCTGCTCCAACTTCCGGAATTCCATTCCGACCCCAATTGCCTATTTTCCACTGCCGACCAGAAATCGGCAAAAACTATCTTTCGCCAATTCAAGCCTAATTCTACACTAGACATCAAAACCGCATTCCGAACAAACTCCTAAGTCCTAAATCACCTAACGAAGCTACCGGAATCATAAAATCTACATTCCGATGTCGTTTACTAATAAGTCAACTTTCGGTTGACTTTTCCACTAGTGAACAAAGATAAGAGACTAAGTGTCTCATTTATCTCCAAAACTCGCTCCGAACCCGAGACAACCAATCTAACACAAGGTAATGAAGTTGAACCGCCTATAATAAAGCAGAAATGGAAGAAACGGGGCTATTACACTCTGAACGACCGGCCGGGTCATTACAGCCAGTGGTCAGGCCTAAAGAATTCTCGCAATTAGTAGACTCCATAGAGAGGGGAAGTTATATAAGGAATATGTTCTTGTGATGAAAATTATTGTGCTTAAATTATCTTTTGTGAAATTAAAATTTGTACTATAGTACCAATAGATGTCATGCATGTTAGGTTTATTTGAAAATTTTTGTATAACATTTATCTATGCATAATTTTCCAAATCCGTGTTATAATTATTGATCTTTAACCTACAAGGTAGGTGCCCGCCCATGTGGCTTTAAATGAAACGCGTTAATTCAGGTAGATAATTATGAGTTCTCTATGCATCACATCTCGTTGTCAGTATTGTGAGGGTTTCAAAGGAGATTATTGTTAACGTGAAGTTATTTGATGATTCTACAATTAATTATGAGCAACTATTAAGATCATATTGAACCAAAGGGGTGTTCCATTTAAATGGTCAGACGAGTGTGAGACGAGATTTCAAAATCTCAAGACAGCTTTGACTTCAGCGCGGGTATTGGTGTTACCATCAGGTTTAGGATCTTTCACGATATATTGTGATGCTTCCTCTGTTGGGTTGGGAGCGGTATTGATGTAAGAGGGAAGGGTGATAGCATATGCATCTCGGCAGTTAAATATTCATGAGACGAACTATCCTATCCATGACTTAGAGCTGGCAGTCATTGTTCACGCGTTGAAGATTTAGAGGCACTATCTTTATGGCATGCCATGTGAGATTTACACGGATCATCACAGTCTTCAGTACTTGTTCAAGTAAAAGGATCTTAATTTGGGGCAGAGGAGATGGTTAGAGTTATTGAGAGATTATGACGTCAATATATTGTATAATCTGGGGAAGGCCAATATGGGGGCCGATGCATTGACTAGGAAGGCGGTAAGTATGGGAAACCTTGCATTTATTCCAGTCAGTGAGAGACCATTAGCTTCAGACATTCAGACTTTGGCTAATCAGTTCATGAGGTTGGACGTTTCTCCCAGCCATGTTTTAGCTTGTACAGTTGCTCGGTCTTCCTTATTCGAGCATATTAGAGATCAACAGGATGATGACCCGCACTTGATGGTCCTTAGGGACAACGTTCGGCACGGTTGTTCCAAGAAGGTTACAGTTGAAGATGATAGTGTTTTGAGGATGCTGGGTCGTATATGTGTGCCTAATGTTGATGGACTTCGCGAGTTGATCCTTGATGAAGCTCGCAATTCTAAGTATTCTATTCACCTGGGTGCTGCCAAGAAGTACCAGGACTTGCGACAACACTATTGGTGGAGAAGGATGAAAAAGGATATTGTTGCTTATGTGGCTCGTTGTTTGAATTGCCAACAGGTGAAATATGAGCATCAGAGACCCGGTGGTTTACTTCAACAAATAGAGATTCCTGAGTGGAAGTGGGAGTGTATCACTATGGACTTCGTTGTTAGACTCCCACGGACTCAGAGAAATTTCGACGCCGTTTGAGTTATTGTGGATAGGTTGACTAAATCAGCACATTTCATTCTAGTTGCAAGTACTTACACTTCAGAGCAGTTGACAGAGATATATGTTCGAGAGATTGTTCGCCTTCACGGTGTGCCCGTGTCTGTTATTTCTGATCGAGGTACGCAATTTACCTCGCACTTTTGGAGGGCAGTTCAGTGAGAGTTGGGTACACGAGTTGAATTGTGCACGACAGTACATGTGTACTATTCAAATTCTAGAGGATATGCTCTGCGTTGTGTTATTGACTTTTGAGGTTCTTGGGATCAATTCTTTCCATTACCAAAGTTTGCCTACAATAATAGCTATCAGTCGATTATTCAGATGGCTCCCTATTGAGGCATTATATGGTAGACGGTGTAGATCTCTAGTTGGGTGGTTTAAGTCATGAGAGGCTCAATTATTGGGTACAGACTTAGTTCAAGAGGCCTTAGATAGGGTCAAGGTTATACATAATCGACTTCGTGCAGCTCAGTTTAGGCAAAAGAGTTACGCCGATCGTAAGGTTCGTGATGTAGAATTCATGGTTGGAGAGAGAGTATTACTTCGGGTATCGCCCATGAAGGGTGTCATAAGATTTGGCAGGAAGGGAAAGTTGAGCCCTAGGTATATCGGACCAGTTGAGATTCTTGATAGAGTGGGAGAGATAGCTTATAGACTTGCGTTGCCTTCAGGGTTATCCTCAGTTCATCCGGTATGTCATGTATCCATGCTCTGGAAATATCATGGTGACCCTTCCCACGTGTTAGATTTCAGCTCTATCCAATTGGACAAAGATTTGACTTATGAGGAGGAGCTGGTAGTCATTCTAGACCGGCATGTTCGTCGGTTGAGATCAAAGATTTACCCTTCAGTTCGAGTGCAGTGGAGAGGTCAGCCTGTTGAGGCTGCTACTTGGGAGTTCGAGTCGAACATGAAGAGTAGATATCCCCACTTATTTGCCAGTTCAAGTAATTTTCTATGTCAGTCCGAGGACGAACGTTTGTTTCAGAGGTGGAAATTGTGATGACATAAAGGGTCATCTTATAAATTAAGACTCCATTCCAGGCTCATTAACCTTAAAAGATTAATTTTATTTTACCTCGATTTGCGTGCACAATCCGGGCATGAAATGAGAGTTTTTATGTGAAAATATGAGAAATAATAATTTTTAGAAGTTAAAATTTTAGTTTTAGTTGACTTTGTTCAACATTTTTAGTAAACGGGCCCGGATCCGTATTCTGGTGATCCCGGAAGGTCCGCAGTAAAATATGGGCGTATTCCAGGAATTGAATTCCGAGGTCCCTAGCTTTAGAAATCATTTTTTGATGAAAATTGTTATGCTAGATTTTTTAAGGAAATAAATAAATGAATTAATGTTTGAACTCATTAGTATTGGGCCCGTATTTTGGTTCCGGAGCCCGGTACAGGTTTTTTATGATATTTAGGTTCTATATGTGTAATTTGGTAAGAATCGGAGTTGATTTGACATGATTCGGACGTCCGGTTGAGAAATAGTGAAATTGAAGTGTTCTTGAGAAAAATCATGAGTTTTGAGGGTAAATTCGTAGTTTTAGATGTTGTTTTCATGAGTTGATCTCACGAGCAAGTCTGTATGATATTTTTAGACTTGCGTGCATGTTTAGTTTAGATCCCCAAGGGCTCGGGTGAGTTTTGGGTAGGTTACGGGATGTTTGAACTTAGAATTCTCTGTTGTTTTTGTTGTTCTGGTGCATAGTCAATTTGTTCTTCGCGTTCGCATTACTCTACTCGCGAACACGTAAAGTAGAATATGCACTGGGGACATTTTGTACTATGCAAACGCGTCCACCTGGTCGCGAACGCGGAGGCCACTGTGCCTAATACTACGCGAACAGGTTCGTCCTCACGTGAACGCGAAGGCCAACGGGCCTGAACCATCCCAAACGCAGCATATCCATCGCGAACGCGATGAAGGCCTGCCCAGTCATATAAAACATGTTTTAAAAATGGGCAAAACCTCTTTCTTCATATTTTTCGAACGACAAAGATCTAGAGGCAATTTTCTTCACACAAATTCATCCCCAAAGTGTTGGTAAACAATTCTAAACTCTTGTTTTTCAATTACCCAATGTTTTTCATCACTTTTCAATCAAAAATAAAGAATTGTCATGGTAGAAATTAGGGGTTTGGGTAGAATTAGACAATTTTGACCTTGAATTGGGGTCGGATTTCAAAACTAATTACACATTCGGCCTCAAGGGTGAATGGGTAAACGGAATTTGGTCTGAATCCCGATATCAGACCAAGTGGGCTCGGGGTCGGGTTTTAACTTTTTTTGAGAAAACTTAGGAAAACAATGATTTTTCAGTAAAGTTAGTTCCTTTAGCATAAATTAATGATATTAAACTAATTATGATTATATTTGAGCGGGTTAGAGGAAAATTCGAAAGGAAAAGCGATAATTGAGCAGTGAGTGGCCTACGAATTTGAGGTAAGTTCTTGGTTTAACCTTTGACTTGAGGGAATAGGAATTCCCAACTTAAATACTATGTGAAATTGCATGTGTGTGGTGTATAGGTGAGGTGACGAGTATCTATGCACCACTAAATTGTTTGTTGAAAATGGTCCCTTCCTTATTTCCAATTTTATTGATTCCTAGCTTAAATTGTTTTATGATCATTGATGCCTCCATGTCTAATTATTTTTGTCGACTTGTGTTAGTATTGTTCCAAGTATTGTGGAAGTGTTATTTTTTCCTTAGTCTCATTGTGATATATCTGGTTGAGCTGGTTGTCAGTGTTACATTATACATTTTGGTTGGTTTCGTTGTGTAGTGATAATTGATGAAGTTTCTGAATAGTACAGTTTCATGTTTATGCTAATTGAGATTTAAGTATCGTGGAAGGCTTGGAATCTGATTTGTGAAACTTTATTATAAATAAAGATATAAAATGTGATTTGTCTGGTGAGAGCGGGTTGCATGCCGCAACAAGGAGTAATAAGGGTGGACAGGTGGGATCGGGTTGCACGTCACAATAGGAGAAACAAGGGTGATATATACATATATATATATATATATAGGGAGGAGCAATAAGGGTGGATAAGTGGGATCGGGTTGCACGCCGCAACAAGGAGCAATAAGGGAGGATATTCATGTTTTACTGTTTATAAAATAAAGGCTGGAATACTCATTATTTTATTGTCATTATTTCATATTCTGCTCTTACTTTATTTAAAGTGAAACTTGTTCTGTTTACAATTGTTGAGACATAAATATTGTGAAAGGCTTTGACTTAAATTGTGAAAATCTTGTTTATAAAGAGATGTGATTGTCTGGTGGGAGCGGGTTGCACGCTGCAACAAGGAGTGATAAGAGTGGATAGGTAGGATCGGGTTGCACACTGCAATAGGAGAAATAGGTATGATATATATAAGGAGGAGCAATAATGGTGGACAGGTGGGAGCGGGTTGCGCGCCGCAACAAGGAGAAATGAGGGAGGACATTTATGTTTTACTGATTTTTAAACACAAGGATTTGATAACTTACTGTTTTACTTTACTTTTTATCATATTATGTACTTACGGTTGTTTCAAAGTGGAATTTGGAAACTTATGTGAAAATTGGTTATAGCTGAGGCCTGGAAAAGGTGGTTGAGTTATTTTAGTCATTGCTACAGATTATTGTTTTGTTTGGTTTAGAATTTCCTTCTTGCTTTATTATATATTGTTCATAGTTTATATTGTTAATGCCCCGTCGTAGCCTCGCCACTACTTCGTCGAGGTTAGGCTCAGCACCTACTCAATACATGGGGTCGATTGTAGTGATACTACACTCGGCATTTCTTGTGCAGATCCAGGTACCGGTCAGAGTTAGGTGAAAGTAGTAGCTGACATTATTCGCACGGAGACACAAGGTAGATCTCCTAGCGTCCGCAGATTCCAGGAGTCTTCCCTTTATTATTTAGATATTGTTTTATTTCATTCAAAACATAGATACATTTCTTTCAGCCCAATTATTTGTAGTATTCTTTAGTAGTTCGTGAATTGTGGCACCAGACCCTGGGTAGCTATACATTTACTATTAGTTCGTGGTTCGTCTTATTATCTCTGATATTATTCTTGATATTAGTCATTGGAAAGTTTTGGATTTCATGTTTATTTGGAATTATTTATTCATCTTCAAATAAATTTAAAGGAAAATGGTTAATTAAGTTCTAACATTGACTTGCCAATTAAGTGTGGTGTTAGGTGCCATCACGATCTCGAGGGTTGGGAATTTAGGTCGTGACAATAACATTAATCGAAGGTGCAATGACCTTACGTCGCTCTAAAAGGTTGAGAATGTGATTCAATGAGTGCATTGTATATATGTACCCATTATACTCTATCGCTTTGTGCTATAGTCGGCCGGGTACGGCACCTATTGTGCAACCACTGATAAGTTGGGCTTTACCGAGCTCTACGTAACCGGGTACGATATGATGATGATGATACCCACATAGGTGTATGTTTTTAAAAGAGAATATATATATATCATGCATTTCATGTCAGTCGCCTCAGATGCACTCAGATGTTACTAGTTGTATCTTCTCTATCTCTCTTTGCATTAATGTTCTTATTTATGATTTCCTACCTTACATACTCAGTACTTTATTCGTACTGACATCCCTATTGCATGGGCACATTGTGTTTCATGCCCGCATGTTCCCATAGACAGGTTGACGGTCCTCCTAGTAGGCTATCAGCTCAGAAGAAGGTATTGGTGGACTCCACTTGCTCCGGAGTTGCCTATTTGGTCAGTATGCTTTGGACATGTATTGATTGGTATGGCGGGGCCCTATCCCAATCTTTTTGAAATTTATGTACTCTTAGAGGTTTGTAGACAGATGTCATGTATATGGATACTTGTATGTCCTTGTCGGCCTATGTTTTGAGTGTACAAATGATCATGTCGGCCTTATATGCTCGTATGTCACATGTATAAGTTTGTATATCATGTTGGTTGTCCTATGTCGAGTATTCCCTTATGTTTTATTCTGGTTATTTCATGGTGGACCTTCTGGCTCATTTTCCCATGATGGTATGATAAGAAAGATATGTTATGTTGGTACTCTCTTGAGTGAGGCACCGGTGCCCAACACGGCCCTCCGATTTGGGTCTTGACAAACTTGGTATCAAAGTAGGTATGTCCTAGGGATGTCTACAAGTCGTGTCTAATAGAGTATTGTTTATGGGTATGTTGTGAGCCACACTTATAAACAGGAGGCTGCCGGATATTTAAGCTGGTTACTTTTCCTTCATGTTCTAGATCATGCAAAAAAGCTGAGTAGTAGGGAATTGAGTCTAGCTTATGCGTTGATAAAGGTTTTACAAAGATGTCATTACCCAAAAGAGCTCCAGATAGTTGGGATTTTAAGGAAGGATTGGGGGGTGTATGAGATGTACGCCCTCTATTGAGACGGATGCGTCTCAGGACCTGTCACGACCCGATTCACCCTCCGAAGGTGTCGTGATGACACCTAGTCTCTACGACTAGGTAAGCCTACTATAAGGGGAAAAATGAATTAAAACACAAGAAATAACAGGGGATAAGGGAAATGATATAAACAACATACTGGTCGCTCGGCTCATAAAAAATATAACTCCCCAAGACCCAGAATGTCACAGGGAGTCACAAGCTTCTAACACTACTGTAGATCTAACAAAAAACTGGAAAGTACATAAGAAACTCTTTACAATCTAGAATCAACGGGGACTTAGAGAATTCTGCGAGCGCGGTAGAAATAACTTGCGGTCTCCTGGAATCAGCAACAACGACTAACCACGAGGCTGATAGCTCGTACCTGGATCTACACACAAAAAACATGTGCAAGAAAGGGCATGAGTACACCACATTGGTACCCAGTAAGTGCCAAGCCTAACCTCAGTCAAGTAGTGACGAGGTCAGGTGAAGGCTCTACTGGATTTCTATATAAATCAATTTAAAATAGTACAAAGATAGGTAATGTATAGAGTAAACAGTTTGAGAAAAACAATATAAGTTCTATAGTAAAGAGAGTCCTCGGCTCAGCACAATATGTATATCACAAGGTGGAATCTCCCGGGATACCGTCCCGTAGTTCCAAATCAATATGCCGTACATGAGGATCTCCCCGAATACGTCTGTAGTCCCAAAATAAATATGCAGTACAGGGGGATCTCCCAAAATATGTTTTTAGTCCCAAAATAAATAATGCAGTACAAGGGGATCTCTCGAAATACGTATGTAGTCCCAAAGTAAATATGTAGTACAGGGGGATCTCTCGGAGTACACCCGTAGTCCCAAAATAAATATGCAATACAGGGGGATCTCCCGGTATACGTCTGTAGTCCCAAGGTAAAAATGAAGTACAGGGGGATCTCACGGAATACGTCCATAGTAACAATTTAAATATGCTATGCAGGAAGAATGACAAGCATAAAGACCGTTTATAATAATCAGAGATAAGGCAAGTAAGGGCTTAACTAAGCATGACGCACATAAAATCAAGTAGGCAATTAAGCACGTAAGCATGCTTTCCTAATCTAAACTAAACAATATATCATATGAGATCAAGTTCATAGAAGAGAAAAACAATATAATGTTTTAGTAAGGGAAAAATGAGAATTTTGAAATAACGGCCTGTGTACGTACTCGTCACCCCACGTACACGGTGCCCACACAACATTTAGCATCAAATATCCTAATGGGGAGGTCCCCAACACAGAGTTAGGCAAGCTACTTACCTCGACTGCTCAATTCAACCCGGAATCACGTTTGCCATGAGTACCAAACTCCGAATGGCCCGAATCTATTGAAATAAGTTTCATAATGTGAATATCACCACAAGGAACTAGTTTAATAAACAAAATTGAAGCTAAGGCGCGAAATTAGGGAAATCGCCAAAAAAGTCGCCCGGGCTCACGTCTCTAAATCGAGTAAAAGTAACAAATTCCGGATACCAGTTCACTCACGAGTCTAACCATACAAAAATTACTCGAATAAGATACCAAAATCTCGATCAAAAATCAAAAAATCGGTCTAAGAATCTATCCAAATTTTCACCCTAATTTCAAAATTAAAGGATGAATTTAAGCATAGATTTGTGGAAATTAGTCAAAATCGAGTAGAAATTACTTACCCAATTTGCCTAGGTGAAAATTCCTCCAAGAATCGCCTAATCCCGATCTCTCAAGTCCAATTTGTGAAAAATTACTTCAACCCTCGATTTTGAACAATTATATTCTGCCCAGACTTTCCTTAATCGCGATCGCAAAGAACAAATTCCTCACCTCAAGATTTTTACTCTATGTGAACACGTAAACACTTATGCACCACTCCTCAGACCCTATGCGAACGCGACTGGACTCACGCGACCGCGAAGAGCGAAATCTCAACTCCACTACTACCTCACTCCTTCTACGCGAACACGGCCTAGCCCACGCGAACGCGATGACCAAGCTGCCTACTCTACGCGATCGCGTTCCTTTTTATGCGATCGCGATGCATTAAGTCTTGATTGGCCTAAAATTTCCCTACGCGATCGCGGACTCCCTCAAGCGATTGCGATGAAGAAAAACCTGTTGCACTCACACCAGAAAACCAGCAATCAATACAAAGACTAAAATGACTCGTTGAGCATTCGAAATACCCTTGGAGCCCCCGGGTCGTCAACAAAACCTACCAACCCGTCCTAATACCTCATTCGAACTTAGTCGAACCTTCAAACCACATCACATAACACCAAAAATCACAAATTATACATGGATTCAAGCCTAAAAACTTACAAATTTTCCAAAATCCACAACGATGCTGAAACACGTTAAAACTAGTCTGAATGACCTGAAATTTGACACACATGTCACAAATGACACTACAGACCTACAACAACTTTTGGAATCCCATTCCGAGCCTGATATCAAAATTTCACCTATCGGCCAAAATCGTCGAAATTCTAACTTTCGCCAATTCAAGCCTAAATCTACTACAGACCTCGAAACCATATTCCAAACGCGCTCCTAACCCCGAAATCACTCAACGGAGCTAACAGAGTCAAAGAAATTCCATTTTGGACCCGTCTTCACACAGTTCCACCCAGGGTCCGATTTCTAAATCTTAAACTCAAAATTAGGGACTAAGTGTCCCAAAACTCTCCGAATTTCATAGCTAAACACTCCGTAAAGTCCCCAAAGCAAAAATAAACGTGCGGAAATCAGTTATTAGGGGATCGAGGCTCTAATTCTCAAAACGACCGACCGAGTCGTTACATTCTCCCCTCTTAAAACAATCGTTTATCCTCGAACGAGTATAAAGACATACATGAAGCTGTAAAAAGATGAGGGTACTAGCTGCACATATCCTGCCCGGTCTCCCAAGTCGCCTCCTCGATCGGCTGACCCCTCCACTAAACCTTTACTGATGTAATATTCTTCGACCTAAGCTTTCTGACTTGCCTATCCAAAATGGTTATCGGCTCCTCAACATAAGATAGATCCTTGTCCAACTGGACTGAACTGAAGTCCAATACATGAGCTGGATCACCGTGATACTTCCGGAGCATAGATAAGTGGAATACTGGATGAACTCCTGCTAGGCTGGGAGGCAAGTCCAGCTCATAAGCAACCTCCCCAACACGCTGCATTATCTCAAAAGGGCCAATGAATCTCCGACTCAGTTTACCCTTCTTCCCGAACCTCATGACGCCCTTCATAGGCGATACCTGAAGCAAAACCCAATCACCTGCCATAAATGCCAAATCACGAACCTTCCGGTCCGCATAACTCTTCTGCCTGGACTGAGGTGTGCGAAATCTCTCCTAAATCACCTTTACTTTGTCTAGGGAATCCTGTAACAACTCTGTACCCAACAATTGGGCCTCGCCCGGTTTGAACTATCCCACTGGAGATCGGCATCGTCTCCCATACAAAGCCTCATACGGTGCCATCTAAATGCTGAACTCGTAGATGTTATTATAAGCAAACTCAGCAAGTGGAAAATATTGGTCCCATGACCCTCCAAACTCTATCACACAGGCACGAAGCATATCCTCAAGAATCTGAATCATGCTCTCAGGCTGCCCATTCGTCTGAGGGTTAAAGGTTGTGCTCAGCTCCACCCTGGTGCCCAACTCCTGTTGTACGGCTCTCCAGAACCGTGATGTGAACTGCGTACATATATATGAGATCATAGATACTAGAATACCGTGAAGGCAGATGGTCTCTCTGATATAAAACTCATCCAATCTCTTTGAAGAATAAGTGGTCAACACCGGAATAAAATGAGCTGACTTGGTCAGCCGATCCACGATCACCCAAATAGCATCGAACTTTCTCAAAGTCCGTGGAATTCCACTAAAAAGTCCATGGTGATCCGCTCCCACTTCCACTCTGGAAGCTCAATCTGCTGAAGTAATCCTCCTGGTCTCTGATGTTCATATTTAATTTGCTGACAGTTGAGACACTTGGCCACAAATTCCACTATGTACTTTTTCATCCTTCTCCACCAATAGTGTTGTCTCAGGTCCTGGTACATCTTCGCGGCACCCAGATGGATGGAGTACTGCGAGCTATGGGCCTCATCCAGAATCAACTCCCAAAGACCATCTACATCGAGAACACAGATCCGCCTCTGCATCCTCATCATGCCATCATCATCTATAGACACATCTCTGGCATCGCCTCGCCGGACCCTGTCTTGAAGAACCAGAAGGTGGGGGTCAGCATACTGGCACTCTCTGATGCGGTCATAAAGGGAAGATCGAGCAACGACACAAGCTAATACCCAGCTAGGCTCTGAAATTTCCAACCTCACAAACTGGTTGGCTAAAGTCTGAACATCCAAGGCTAAAGGCCTCTCCACCGCTGGAAGATATTCCATGGTCCCCAAAATCTCCCCCCGGCGACTCAAGGCATCGGGCACTATGTTGGCCTTCCCCGAGTGGTATAATATGGTGATAGCGTACTCTTTAAGTAGCTCCAACCACCTCCGCTGGTGTAGATTAAGGTCCTTCTGCCTGAACAAGTGCTGCAAACTCCGCTGATCAGTGTAAATCTCACAGGGAACAACGTACAAATAATGACGACAGATTTTCAAGGCGTGAACAATAGCTGCTAAATCGAGGTCATGAAATGGATAATTCTTCTCATGCACCTTCAACTGCCTGGACGCGTAGGCAATCACCCTACTATCCTGCATCAATACTGCTCCAAGGCCAATCCTCGAAGCATCATAATAGAAAGTGTAGGACCCCGAACCTTTAGGCAACACTAATACTGGGGCCATAGTCAAAGCTGTCTTGAGCTTCTAAAAGCTCTCCTCACACTCCTCGGTCCACCTGAATGGAGCACCCTTTTGGGTCAGTCTGGTCATAGGTGCTGCAATAGATGAAAAACCCTCTACAATGCGACGATAGTACCCTACCAACCCAAGGAAACTGCGGATCTCCATAGCTAATGACGGTCTAGGCCAACTCTGCACCGCCTCCACCTTCTTCGGATCTACCTTGATCCCATCACAAGACACTATGTGGCCCAAGAATGCCACTGAATAAAGCCAGAACTCACACTTGGAGAATTTTGCATACAATCTCTTCTCCCTCAAAGTCAGAAGCACGGTCCTCAAGTGTTGCTCATGATCTTCCCGTGATCGGAAATACACCAGGATGTCATCAATAAACACAATGATGAAAGAGTCAAGATAAGGCCGGAACACACTGTGCATCAAATGCATAAAGGATGTTGGGGCATTGGTCAGCCCGAATGACATGACAAGAAACTCATAGTGACCATATCTGGTCCTGAAGGCAGTCTTCGGGATGTACGGCTCCTGAACCTTCAGCTGACGATAGCCAAATCGCAAGTCAATCTTGGAGAATACTCTAGAACCCTGTAACTGGTCAAATAAATCATCAATGCGAGGAAAAGGATACTTGTTCTTCACTGTAACTTTGTTCAGTTGCCGATAATCAATACACATACGCATAGAGCCATCATTTTTCTTCACAAATATCATTGGAGCACCCCAAGGTGATACACTGGGCCTGATGAAGCCCTTATCAAGCAACCCATGTAACTGCTCCTTCAACTCCTTCAACTCAGGAGAAGCCATGCGGTAAGGAGAAATAGAAATGGGCTGAGTGCCCGGCAACAAATCAATGCTGAAATCAATATCTCTGTCGGGCGGCATACCTGGAAGATCAGCTGGGAATATATCAGGAAAGTCCCTCACTACTAGGATCGACTCAATTGGAGGGGTATCAACACTGACATCTCTCACATAGGCCAAATACGCATCACACCCCTTCTCAAGCATCCGCTGAGCCTTAAGAAATGAAATGACACTGAGGGGAGTATACTCTAAGGTACCTCTCCACTCTAATCTCGGCAAGCCTAGCATGGCCAGTGTCACGGTCTTAGCGTGACAATCAAGAATAGCATAATGGGGCGACAACCAGTCCATGCCCAAGATAACATCAAAAGCTACCATGCTGAGCAATAATTAATCGGCCCTGGTCTTAAAACCACTAAGAGTAATCAAACACGACCGATGTACGTGGTCCACCTAGAGCTGACTGAGGAGGTGGAGTGGCAGCTGGGGCTGGAAAAATAATCGGAGGACCCACCGGAGCACGTGGAGGCTGATAAGACTATGGAGGTGCACCCCTTCTGGCCTTGGGGAAATCTCAAATCATGTGACGAGTGTCACCACACTCAAAACAACCCCTCGGAGGACGCTGCAGCTGAGACTGAATAGGAGCTGGCCTGCTGGCCTGGCCGGTAATAGCACCTCGAACTGGAGGCATACTGGATACTGGCAGTGCATAATAGGACTCTTGGGGTATAGGAGGAGCTGGAATACCGCTGGCTGCTGGAAGAGCTGAATGAACAGGGCGACCCACAAATCCCCTACCATAGCATGCTACTGGTGCACGAGCTCCTGAAAAGTGGCCACTCTCTCGAGACCTCTTGGCCTCTCTCTCCTCTCGGTCCCGGGCAAACATGCCCTCTACTCTCCTGGCAATACTCACTGCTTGCTGATAAGTGATATCCATCTCCAACTCTCTGGTCATACTGGTTTGAATACTAGGGTGAAGTCCCTCAATGAAGTGGCGAACCCTCTCTCTAACTGTGGCAACCAAGGCTAGTGCATGCCGAGCTAACTCACTGAAACGGACTGCATACTCTGACACAGTCATAGTACCCTGGCGCAACTGCTCGAACTGCGCGCGCCAAGTATCTCTGAGGCTCTGAGGGACATACTCTTCTAGAAATATCTCTGAAAACTGAGTCCAAGTGAGTGAGGCTTCCTCGTCCGGACTACTCATCTCATAGGCCCACCACCACTGATATGTCGCTCCCCTGAGCTGCAAATCGGGAAAGAAATCCTATTGGTATCCACAATGCCCATAGTGCGGAGAATATGATGAACTCCTCAAGAAACCCCAGAGTGTCATCTGAAGTTAGTCCGCTGAAAATAGGTGGGTGGTACTTCTTGTACCTCTCAAGTCTGAGTTTCTCTGCCTCAGAAGCAGCTACCCTGGTCCCATGTTGTACCAGATCCACTGAGGGCATAGGAATATACTCCGGGGCCTGATCAACCTGGCCCCTCTACTCAAGAGTATGGGTTGCGGGAGTTTGTGCCCCTCCCCCGACCTGAGATGTGGATGGAGCTATCGGGAGTAGGCGCGTCTGAATGAGAGTGATGAAGATGCTCATGAACTGAGCCAAAGTCTCCTGGAGGGCTGGAACAACAATAGGGACCTCCTGTGCCCGCTCTCGAGCTGGAGCTGTTGTAGGCTCCTCTATCGCTGCTCTCGTCGGTGCTCGGGCTGCATCACGTACTCGTCCTCTACCCCAACCCCTGCCTATGGCGGCTTTGGCTGGGGGCTGGGGTGCCTGGTCGTCGATCCGTCCAGTACGGGTCCTAACCATATATGAGAAAGAATAGAATAGAGTTTTAGATTTTTTGATGTCAATAACTCGCACGACAAGGAAATAAAAGAAATATGATTGTTCTTAACAGTTACATAGCCTCCTGAAGATAGATACGGATGTCTCCGCACCGATCTGCGAGACCCTAATAAACAGGCTTGTAACTTTTGTCTCCTATGAACCTAGAGGCTCTAATACCAACTTGTCACGACCCGATTCACCCTCCGAAGGTGTCGTGACGGCACCTAGTCTCTACGACTAGGTAAGCCATCTATAAGGCCAAAACTAAAATAAAACACAAGAAATAACAGGGGATAAGGTCAATGAAATAAACAACATACTGGCCGCTCGGCTCATACAAAATATAACTCCCCAAGACTCGGAATGTCACAGACATTCACAAGCTTCTAACACTACTGTAGCTCTAACAAAAACTGGAAAGTACATAAGAAACTCTTTACAAGCTATAATGGAAGGGGACTCGGAGGATTCTGCGGGCGCGGCAGAAGTACCTTGACCTGCAGCAACGACTAACCACGAGGTTGATAGCTCGTACCTGGATCTGCACACGAAAAACATGTGCAGGAAAGGGCATGAGGACACCACATTGGTACCCAGTAAGTGCCAAGCCTAACTCCAGTCAAGTAGTGGCGAGGTCAGGTGAAGGCTCTAATGGATTTTTATATAAATCAATTTAAAACAGTATAAAGATAGGTAATGTATACAGTAAACAGTTTTAGAAAAACAATATAAGTTCTACAGTAAAGAGAGTCCTTTGCTCAGCACAATATTTATATCACAAGGTGGAATCTCCAGGGATATTGTCCCGTAGTTTCAAATCAATATGCAGTACAGGGGGATCTCCCGGAATACGTCTGTAGTCCCAAAATAAATAATGCAATACAGGGGGATCTCCCAGAATACGTTTGTAGTCCCAAATTAAATATGCAGTACAGGGGGATCTCCCGGAATACGTCCGTAGTCCCAAAATAAATATGCAGTAGAGGGGGATCTCCTGGAATACGTTTGTAGTCCCAAGGTAAATATGCAGTATAGGGGGATCTCCCGGAATACGTTTGTAGTACCAATTTATGTATGCTATGCAGGATGAATGACAAGCATAACATCGAATTTACACCATTTATTCTAATCATAGATAAGGCAAATGAGGGCTTAACTAAGTATGGCGCAAAGAAAAACAAGTATGCAATTAAGCATGTAAGCATGCTTTCATTATCTAAACTAAACAATATATCATATGAGAGCAAGTTCATAGAAGAGAAAAACAATATACGTTTTAGTAAGGGAAAATGAGATTTTTGAAATAACGGCCCATGTACGTACTCGTCATTTCACGTACACGACGCCCACACAACATTTAGCATCAAATATCTTAATGGGGAGGTCCCCAACACAGAGTTAGGCAAGCCATTTACCTCGACTGCTCAATTCAACCCGAAATCACATTCTTGCCATTAGTACCAAACTCCGAATGGCCCGAATCTATTCAAATAAGTTTCATAATGTGAATATCACCACAAGAAACTAGTTTAATAAACAAAATTGAATCTAAAGCGCGAAATTAAGTAAATCGCCGAAAAAGTCCCTCGGGCCCACGTCTCGGAATCGTTTAAAAGTTACAAATTCCGGACACCCGTTCACTCGCGAGTCTAACCATACAAAAATTACTCGAATCAAATTCCAAAATATCGATAAAAACTCGATCTAAGAATTTTATCCAAAATTTTCACCCCAATTTCGAAATTAAAGGATGAATTTAAGCATAGATTCGTGGAAATTAGTCAAAATCGAGTAGGAATTACTTGCCCAATTTGCCCAGGTGAAAATTCCTCCAAGAATCGCCTAATCCTGAGCTCTCAAGTCCAATTTGTGAAAAATGACTTCAACCCTCGATTTTGAACATTTATATTCTGCCCAGACTTTCCTTAATTGCGATCGCGGAAGAAGCAACGCGATCGCAAAGAACAAATTGCTCGCCTCAAGATTTTTACTCTACGCGAACGCGTAAACACTCACACGAACGTGATGCACCACTCCTCATATCCTACGCGAACGTGACTGGACTCACGCGACCGCGAAGAGAATAAGCTCAATTCCACTGTTACCTCACTTCTTCTACGCGAACACGGCCTAGCCCACACGAACGCGATGACCAAGCTGCCTACTCTACGCGATCACGTTCCTTTTCATGCGATCGTGATGCATTAAGTCCTAACTGGCCTAAAGTTTCCCTACGCGATCGCGGACTCCCTCATGCGATCGCGATGAAGAAATACCTGCTGCACTCACACCAGAAAACTAGCAATCAATACGAAGGATAAAATGACCCGTTGAGCATCTGAAACACCCCCGGGGCCCCGGGACCTCAACCAAACATACCAACCAGTCCTAATACCTCATTCGAACTTAGTCGAGCCTTCAAGCCACATCACATAACACCAAAAATCACAAATTATACATGGATTCAAACCTAAAAAGTTAGAAATTTTCCTAAATCCACAATGATGCCGAAACACGTCAAAGCTAATCCGAATGACCTGAAATTTGACACACAGGTCACAAATGACACTACGGACCTATAGCCACTTTCGGAATCTCATTCCGAGTCCGATATCAAAATTTGTCTTATTGGCCGAAATCGCCGAAATTCTAACTTTCGCCAATTCAAGCCTAACTCTACTACAAACCTCGAAACCATATTCAGGATGCGCTCCTAACCCCGAAATCACTCAACAGAGCTAACAGAGACTATGGAATTCTATTTTGGACCCGTCTTCACACAGTTCCACCTAAGGTTTGATTTCTAAGGCTTATACTCAAAATAGGGACTAAGTGTCCCAAAACTCTCCGAATTTGATAGCTAAACACTCCGTCAAATCCCAAAATCAAAAATAAATGTGGGGAAAGTAGTTATTAGGGGATCGAGGCTCTAACTCTAAAAACAACCGGTCGGGTCGTTATAGGTCCAGGGTGAGTCTCCACTTCAAATAGCACCGGTTTAACTAGTATTAGAGGAGCTGGTGGAGGATCTAGCATTTTCTCTGTGAGTTCCACCATCGACTTCGTCTTATTGGCATGTGATAAAAGCAATGCAGGTAGTGACGGAGTTGGTTCCAGGGGACCGTGACCGGCACTCAACCGAGATAACCCGGTCAAGAAAGCCTAACAGATTCTTTCTACCTGAACATACCCATGAATAAAGTAAATATGTGTACCATTCTTTAGACAATTAGAATGTTACATTAACAACACCAATTTCATTACCATTGATAACTTCGTTCATGATTTTTCCAAAATATTTTACACATTCATAGTTTTAGTAGTGAAACCATGCGATACAAATCCAACATCTCAAGTTTGACTTTCCCAAAACCAAGATACAACCCACACCATGTCCACGGAGCCTCTAACAAAAACAAAAGAGTGTTATGATAGTTCCGCAACAAGGCCCCGGATATACCTCAAACATAATACATGAGGGACAAAAGATACACGACCTCGAAATGAAGTGGGGCTCACCAAGTCAGCTGGGAAGAAGATGTACTGCTAACACTGATCGATGTTGACTGCTATGGAACAACCTGCATCCATTAAAGATGCAGTGTCCACGGAAAAAGGGACGTTAGTACATGTGGAATAGTAATAGTATGTAGAGGTAGATCGGTAAAGGTAAATGTGACACATCAAGAAACTATGAAACAAACTATATGATCATACACAAGGAAGCCACCAGAGCCATGACATGGGATACAACATGTATAATATAAATGTACAATATGCACCAAACAAGGACAATGAAAATGGCACCCATTGTCCATGCTAGATATGCATCTCACCAGACCGTCCACTACCCTCTCTTACTATGCACCTATGTGTTTCATAGATCGTCCATAGGATCACCTATACAATACACCTATGTATTTCATAGACCGTCCATAGGATCACCTATACAATACACCGACGTGTTTCTTACACCGTCCATAGGATCACCTATACAATACACATAATATGTTTCATAGACCCTTCATAGGATCACCTATACAATACACCTATGCATTTCATAGACCGTCCATGAGATCACCTATACAATACACTTGTGTTTCATAGATCATCCATAGGATCACATATACAATACACCTATGCATTTCATAGCTCGTCCATAGGATTCCTAACACATCATTATGCACATGACCATAAATAAGCTCAAAGCGACATGATTAACATTACATTTAAGGTCGTAAGTTCCCCGATCATTGGAATACTTCATGTTCATGCTCACCATGGAGAAGCACAGCTTATTACATTAACACATATATGGCAAATAAATAAGTAGATTCAATGGCGCATGGACCGAATGTCTTTTCCTAAGGTTCGTTATCATTTTTCATAGGACATCTCTCTTCCACCTCATTATGTACCCTCTTGTTATATTAAGGTAATTAGCTAAGTTCATGATTCCTGGGGACTTAACACCGAAGTCATTTGCATTTTTTATGTTAAAATCATACATACTATGATTGAAATCATTGGAACATAAAATGCCTTATAATTCACATTTCGTCAAACGACCACATTTCTATATCTCATACACGCTTCTTTCACTTTCAAGCATCATCATAGGTTATCAATAGTAAGAGCATTGAGTTTACTTTACACAATTAAGCACAATAACATTTATTTGAAAGATGAATTGAAGTCATAACATTTTGATATGCGTGGCTAGAATTCATGGTTTAACACGTTATATGCCTTACATTTTATGTGCGTTAATGATAAAAATACACTTTTTATGTGCATAATGGAGTCTATTTCATGTGTAGGTGCATTGGAGATGGAAATCGAGCTAAATGGATGTGTGAACATCGAAAATACGCTCAAGAGTCGAAAAGGAGTGACCCACGCTATAGCCGGGCGTTAGTGGGGTGTTTGGCCCCTAAAGCCAGGCTGACCCTGGCGTTAGTGGGGCGTTTGGCCCCTAACGCCAGGTCTTCCCTGGCTTTAAGGGGGCGTTTGATCCCAAACGCCTGGGTCCCGAGGTTTGGTCAATTACGAGTTTTAATGGTTTTAAGTGTTTCCCGGTTGGAATAGAAGTCTCCTACACGGCTAGGGTTTATCCTAAACATATAAATAGACCCAAAACACAACTTGAGAAGGGGAGGAAGCCATTGAAGTGAAGAAAAACTTGTGGATTACTACTCAGTGAAGCAAACATTGATTTTTATAGCTTTTATTCATTATTTTGTAGTTCAATTATGCAAGTTATTTTAGAATTGATTCTTATGAATATGAGTAGCTAATTTTCTTAATCTAGGGTTTTGGTGGAACCCTTTGGGGGATAAACTTATTGTGGTATTAATATAGTTTTGGATGGTTGATTAATCTCTATTTGTTCAACTACGTTCTTGTTGTAGTTGATTGAAGGGCCCTCAATTAGCTGTTCCTATTTATTATGTATCTACTTGAGAGAGAGTGCATATTTAGGTAGTTGTTTGAACAACATCACTCCCGGAGTATAGACGAAAGTCATAACCGAGGGTTTAGAGGTTGGATTAGAGATAACGATACCTCGGGTGCAATCTAAAGTGAACTGTAATGCAATCTAGCTAGCGTAACTTGAGAGAGTGCGTCTAGTAAATTATCATAATTACTTGAGAGAGATTTATGGTAGATAGAGTGTTCATGATTGATAGAGACAACTAATCAAACTATAAGAAGTATCCGAGAAGGAAGTTCACCGACGGGGGAAACCATAACCTTAGACCTTTATCATAATTGTTTACAACACATTGTTAGTAATTGTTAGTTATTATTATTGTCAGTAGAATTAGTAAAACATCACCAATTTATATTAAAAAGTCTTGAGAGAATTGATTGAGTAAAAGTTGTGCATTGTAAAGCCTTGATTGATACGTAAATTCCCTGTGGGATCGACTCTGGGCATAATACCCCAGATTATATTTGCGACGCCCGCTTAGTCTTTTATTATACATAGTTGAGCTAGATCAAATTTTGGCGTCGTTGCCGGGGAGTTAACGGTATTATCAATTGAGTTGGAAGAAATACAAAAATTTTGAAATATAGTCAATTTTCTTTAAATTTTCATTTTTACAATAAAGTTTAACGTTTGCTAACGTATTGCAGGTGCATGCCTAGAAACTCATCAAGGACTGGTGAAGTAGTTGAAGCATATCAGACCCCGAGAAAGTTTTCAAGGCCCTAAACCGGACCAACAGGAAAAGAAAACATCAACCACAAATTGAACAAATTGAAACTGACATGAAAGATCCACACAACCGGAACAATAATGGGTATGATGTGGTAGACCCAGTCACTCAAATAGGGGCAGAGGCTCCCTTATATGACTGGGCACAACCCNAAGTTTCATCCACCCAACAAGACTGCTCAACAAATTGATGAAATCTTGAGCTTCAGACAGAAACTAGTTGAAACACTGCAAGAGACATGGGAACGATTTAAGGGGATGCTGGTTATCTGTCCACATCATGGTATTCCAGAGAAAATGTTGGGGCAGCGTTTTTATATGGGTTTGGCTGGTACTGTTAAAGTAAATGTTGATGCTTCGGCTGGTGGAGCATTCTTGAGCAAAATGTGGAGAGAAAGTCAAATCTTACTTGATAAAATGGCACATAATTTAGGATGGACAACAAGGAATGCACCCATTAATCCTGCAGTTCACTCAGTGCCATCCGATCCATCTAATACTATTGCAGAGAATNGACTGGGCACAACCCACAGTTGAGAATTTGGCCACTGCGATACTGGTCCCTCAGATTCAGGCCGAGTCCTTCCAGATAACAAATAATATGCTGTACTTATTGCAGAACAACGGGCTATTTTTAGGGTCATACATCGAAGACCCCCAGCAGCATTTGAAAAACTTCCTGTCAATTTGCAAAACTCAGAAACAACCTAACGTCACTCAGGAGGCAATAAAACTGTTGTTGTTTCCATTCTCAGTGACTGGCGCTGCCCAGACTTGGCTGAACTCTCTTCCCATCAATTCCATTACCACATGGGAGGAGTTAGTCAAACAGTTCGTGAACAAGTTTCATCCACCCAACAAGACTGCTCAACAAATTGATGAAATCTTGAGCTTCAGACAGAATCTAGTTGAAACACTGCAAGAGACATGGGAACGATTTAAGGGGATGCTGGTTATCTGTCCACATCATGGTATTCCAGAGAAAATGTTGGGGCAGCGTTTTTATATGGGTTTGGCTGGTACTGTTAAAGTAAATGTTGATGCTTCGGCTGGTGGAGCATTCTTGAGCAAAATGTGGAGAGAAAGTCAAATCTTACTTGATAAAATGGCACATAATTTAGGATGGACAACAAGGAATGCACCCATTAATCCTGCAGTTCACTCAGTGCCATCCGATCCATCTAATACTATTGCAGAGAATGTGGCCACCTTGATAACACATATGAGTATACTTACTAAGAAGGTGGAGGAATCAGGACAAAAATAGAAAGTATATATCGTAGACACAACCAATGGGGGCTTATGCACATATTGCATTAGTGAACCACTTGGTAATCACTGGAATGCAGAATGTCATCACCCTCTTTATCTAGAAAATATGAATTATCTGTCAAATTATGGAAGCCAGAGACAAGGGGTGCAGAACTGGGGTTAGCACATTCAACAATATAGACCACCCCACCAACAGCAGAACAGTGGAAATATGGGTGTCAGGGGAAAACAAGGTAATGAAGCACCGTATCAGATCCCACATGGTTATAACCATCAGAATCAACATTAGGCATACTACCCACCTCAGCATCAACAGGGGGGAAAGCAAGAAGATGGGTTTTCTAGGTTAGAAGCTATGATGCAGCAGGTTATTGGGTTAAATGCCAAAATCAATGAGAGAGTAGATGTGCATGATGCAACTATTAAAAATATTGAAGTACAGTTAGGCCAGATATCTAAGGCAGTGAACAATCATCCTCCTGGAACTTTACCTGCAGATACTCAGGTAAATCCTATGGACCAGGGCCCAAGGCAGCTGATGGCAGTGACTCTCTGCAGTCGTAGAGACTTAAACTTGGAACGGGAGAGAGCTCGTGAAAGTAGACAGGCCGAGACACTGGTACCCATGCCGATTGAACTTGATGATTCAACAAACTTGACCAAGGTAACAGTGCAACCTACTGAAGGAGAACCCAGTGCACAGAGTGAGACTGAAAAAGAAGTGGAGATAGCCAGAAGTCGATAGTTGAGGTGGTGGCTGAGAAAGAAAAGTCCCAAATCATTAGGGAAAAAAAGACCGCTAGCTCCATTCCCTCAGAGGCTTGCCAAATACCAAAAGGATGAACAGTACAAAAAGTTCTTGGACATGCTAAAGCAAATACAGGTAAATATACCATTGATTGATGCGCTGAAGGAAATGCCTGGTTACGCTAAAATGATGAAGGACATGATGTCCAGAAAAGTTGACTTCCAAGATCTAGCTACTGTCACCCTTACTCAGACTTGTAGTGCGGTGGTGACGCGCCCTATTGCTGAAAAGTTGTCTCACCCAGGGAGTTTTACAATTCCTTGTACTATTGGCAACTTAGCCTTCACCAAAGCTCTATGTGACTTGGGGGCCACCATTAATCTGATGCCGCTGGCCATATATAAAAGACTGGGGATTGGTAGAGTCAGGCCCACCTCCATGCTTCTACAACTTGCTGATAGGACGGTGAAAAGACCGTCGGGTATTGTGGATGATGTATTGGTGCAAGTGGGGAAGTTTATATTTCCTGCTAATTTTGTGATGTTAGACTACAAAGTGGATGAGGAAATTCCCATAATCTTTGGAAGGCCATTTTCGGCAGGCAGAGCTCTTATCGATTGTGAGGCTGGTGAACTTAAGATGAGGCTCACTGATGAAGAAATCATTTTCAACCTGCAGAAGTCTATGAGGCAACCTAGTGAGTTCGCCAACTGTTCTCTTATTGATGTTGTGAATGTGATCTCCGAATAAGATGATGCATCCCTGACTGTTGGGGACCCTTTGGATGAATGTTTGATGAATCTAGATGATATGAACGGTGAAGAACTGGCAGATTGGGTGTTAGCACTTGAGGAAAAAGGGGTATGGCCAAAGGCTCTCGAGTTTGAGTCACTATACGTAGAGGAAAGAGAGAACCCGCCAGCCAGGCCATCTATTGAAGAACCACCCAGGTTGGAACTGAAATCGGAGGATGCTGATGTGGTAGAAAAGATACTAGAGTTAACCAAGGACATCGATGATACATACTTTGTTGAATCTAGTGTCGTTAGTGTTGAGGATGTTGGTACACACTCCAACCATTGTTTCACATTGTGTTTGGATGATGATATGCAAAAAGCGTTATCCGAACCCCCTAAGGAGTTGAGGGATAAAGAACAAGATGCCTATATTCTGGAATTGTTCTTGCCAGAAAGTAAAGAGTACACATTTCGTCGAAAGGCCAAGAAGCACAGATTACTACATTGTTTTATTGGGCCAGGCAGATTTGTTCCACCACCCCAGGAGCATGATCATAGAGCAGATTCAAAACTTGGGATCCAATTTATAAGTTCAAAGTGGAGGCATAAAGTGATTAAAGCATTTGCTCGAAGGAGCAGGGGAAGGAAAACTAATGGAAAGGATGGCGAAGCTACTTAGATAAGGGAGTTTCTTGCACCTTACTTTTATTTCTTGTTTTGTCTATATGTGATGCACTGAGGACACTGCATGATTTAAGTGTGGGGTGTTGTACATATTTGTTGTGATTTGTTGTGTTTAGTGTGCTTTCTTGTTAGTAGTTTTAGCTTTTATTGTTAGTAAGTTTTTTTTTAGGTAGAACAAAACAGAAAAAAAAATTGAGAAAAAAAAAGACTCTTCCCGACGATGGATCTCTTAGACAGTTCTCTTGAGGGAAGTAAGTCTAAAGAAAATACCAAAAAGATTTTTGTTTTAGGTAGTGTAGTAATTCCCCCTTGGTTTTTCTTTGGACCACGGTTCTTTTCCAAGGGTTTTTAATTGAACCGGGTGTAGGTAGTTTTTTAATTTTTAGGAGTAAGAATCACATGGTTGAGGGCTTAATAGTAGCAATATCTCGAAACGTGTTAATGCCTTGAGAATAGTCAGTACTTTGGTTGTGACGCTTAGGCTCAATTTTTTTACTCCAGGATAAATACTGTAAATCAAGAATTCTTAAGATTTGCTTGACTGCTTTGACTGGAGTGTCGTCATAGATCTGATCCTGAGTAAACTATGTGCCATGTGTGTGTGAGGTTTGCATGTTATTATGTGCATTTCATTTGATGTCTAGAACTTGCCTCGTGTGTGTGCAAAGCGAAATAGTAGTTTTGTTCAGTCTTGGAAGTGATATAGGCGTTTCTTTGTTGAGCCAGCTATATATATTTTACCCACCTAATTGTTATGTATCGTAGTTAACCCCGTTGAGCCTATAATCCTGTTTCTTTGGCAACCACATTACAAGCCATACCCCTTTGTTTGAATCGATCATATATTTGAACCTTGTCACCTCTCGTAAGCACTGAAAAAGTGATGAAATATGGAAAAGTTAAAGTGTGGGGTGGTAGGTTGGTTTTTGAGGGGAATAATTGAAATAAGGAGAAAGGTGCATCCTTGAGAAAAAAAAAGAGAAAAAGAAAAAAATATATATAAAATAAATAGTTTTATTGTTGTGAAGGAAAAATATATATGTGGTGACTCTTAATATAACTGTTCTTAAAGAAGTATGGGGTAATAACATTGATGTGAAGGTGGAGTTTGTCTTAATATAAGTTTGAGGTTGAATGCGAAAGTATATGTATTAATGTGCTTAGGGAGGTGTAGTCACTCTTATATCCAAATGTATCCTACCAGTCCTGCAACCTACATTACAACCAAATAAAGTCCTACTTGATCTTAGACTAAATGAGCTCGATTAGTAGGGTAATACACTACGGGCAAGCCTATGGTGCATCTTTTGTGGCATATGAATATTATTTTTGAGAGTGAGTGAATTCTTTCTATCTTGAGTTCCTAAATGTTCTTAAATTTCATTGTGTGTGGAACTAGCTCTTTGATTTCGTTAGGGCACATGATTCATGAAGGAAAGGTAATGTTGTTGACCTCTATGTTAAGTAGTGAGTGGATTGTGAATAAAGCATGGTATATGTCAGTCGACTATTGAGGCGAGGATGTCACACCTCTGTGATTGAAATGTTTTAAAAATTCTTGGTATAACGTGTTAAGGGATTTGCTTAATAAGTTGTGTACATGAGTGTAGTTTGATTGCTCGAGGACGAGCAAATGTTTAAGTGTGGGGTATTGATGTGTGGCTAGAATTCATGGTTTAACATTATATGCTTTACATTTTATGTGCGTTAATGATAAAAATACCCTTTTTATGTGTATAATGGAGTCTATTTCATGTGTAGCTGCATTGGAGATGGAAACCGAGTTAAATGGATGCGTGAACGTCGAAAATACGCTCAAGAATCGAAAAGGAGTGACCCGGGCTATAGCCGGGAATTTTTTCCCTAAAGTCAGGCCAACTCAGGTGTTAGTGGGGCGTTTGGCCCCTAAAGTCTGGGTCCCGAGGTCTGGTCAATTCCGAGTTTTAAAGGTTTTAAGTGTTTCCCGGTTGGAATAGAAGTCTCCTACACGGCTAGGGTTTATCCCAAACATATAAATAGACCCAAAAATACAACTTGAGAAGGGGAGGAAGCCATTGAAGTGAAGAAAAACTTGTGAATTACTACTCAGAGAAGCAAACATTGATTTTTACAGCTTTTATTCATTATTTTGTAGTTCAATTATGCAAGTTATTTTATAATTGATTCTTATGAATATGAGTAGCTAATTTTCTTAATCTAGGGTTTTGGTGGAACCCATTGGGGGATAAACTTATTGTGGTATTAATATAGTTTTGATTGGTTGATTAATCTCTATTTGTTCAACTACGCTCTTGTTGTAGTTGATTGAAGGGCCCTCAATTAGCTGTTCCTATTTATTATGTATCTACTTGAGAGAGAGTGCATATTTAGGTAGTTGTTTGAACAAAATCACTCCTGGAGTATAGATGAAAGTCATAACCGAGGGTTTAGAAGTTGGATTAGAAATAACGATACTTCGGGTGCAATCTAAAGTGAACTGTAATGCAATCTAGCTAGCGTAACTTGAGAGAGTGCGTCTAGTAAATTATCATAATTACTTGAGAGAGATTTATGGTAGATAGAGTGTTCATGATTGATAGAGACAACTAATCAAACTATAAGAAGTATCCGAGAAGGAAGTTCACCGACGGGGGAAACCATAACCTTAGACCTTTATCATAATTGTTTACAACACATTGTTAGTAATTGTTAGTTATTATTATAGTCAGTAGAATTAGTAAAACATCACCAATTTATATTAAAAAGTCTTGAGAGAATTGATTGAGGAAAAGTTGTGTATTGTAAAGCCTTGATTGATACGTAAATTCCCTGTGGGATCGACTCTGGGCATAATACCCCGGATTATATTTGCAACGCCCGCTTAGTCTTTTATTAGACATAGTTGAGCGTGATCAATACATAAACCATACTTGAACACATTCCCCAAAGAGACCATAATGTGATAGGAGCATTTGAATCACATTTTGAGCATATAATTTCTGATAAAATTTATTTGGAGTAACTGAATATATTAGGAATGACCTGGATCATGAGAAAATAAGAACTTGGGCCAACCAGTCTTGAAACATACGAGGACATCATGGAATTTGATTCAATGGAGGGAGTTTATCCAACATACCATAAATTCGTCCTTTAATAGTACTACGATGGTCCACCACACTAAACAACTTCAATCTACAACAATGCAACACAATTGCACCAATATAGCAAGATTTATGTACATTAAGTCATATAGATATTTTATCTAACATCTAATGTGCATACTTTTATACAACCTCCTTCAATGGAGTTTCTTCACCTAACAACCGCCTTGCACACCAATGATTCACCTAACAATCGTCCCAAGGCCATCCATAACTTCCATTAGCACATACATGCCCAACAATTCACTCCCAAACCATCAATCTCATCAATTAAACCACTTTACAATCTCTACAATACCAACACAATCTAGGTTAGGCATTATGGCTTCCAATCACCGTCCCATAAGTCCTAACACATATTTCCTACATAAATAATCACCATGAATTAGTTATATATGGGAGACATACCTCTTGTAGTGAGACTCTTGAAAATCCCAACTTGTAGTGTTCTTGACCAATTTGGGGATTTGAATGGAAATTTATGGATCTTCAAGTTAATCCTTGTTAATATAAGTGTTTAGGAGTAGAAATCAACTCAAAATACTCCAAAAACATTACCTTGGTTCATGGGAGGGAAGTGTTGGACGGATTCCCCTTGACATGCAAGCCCTAGCTCCAAGAAATTGACTTAGCCACTATCTCTCCCCGACCTTGGGGGTATTTATAGAGCTCATACGTGTGCGCTCACGCACCTGGGCAAGTGATCGCGCATCTGTCCACGCATACGAGGTAGAAACTCTCCCCACCCCCCATATATATGCGATGTGCATCTGGGCGCACATATCCAAATGACAAACGGTTTGATGCATTGGAAGTTAGACTCAAAGGGATTTATTTGATAGGCATAACACTACCTAAGTCTTCATGGTTTGGTAGTTACATGCATTTGAAGTCGGATCTCATGCGGATTTATTTGAAACTTTAGCCCATTGCATAGATCCCAACTTGGCTTAGTTCTAAAGATCTCCTTGGACCCTAACAAAAACCAATACACCCCCTACACTTAATATCATGATCATCTAAGTTGTTCCAGTCTTTAAGATTTCGTGGAAGGCAAGACGACCCTTAAGCGGCTTGTTGTGCGTGCTTGTGGCTCGGACCAATAGGAAATTCGAGGGGCCTCACTATGGCGTCACCCGTGGGCCCCTAAGTAATAAAGCCCTTGAAGGATCATGAAATTCACAACCTAAGGACGCAGAGAGCGGGAGCTTTCTATTGTTTCAAAAGATGATTTACATAAAGCTATGGGACAGACTAAGAGGGACAAGTCGGTTGATACAGGATTACCGGGTGGTTGTACGTTGCAGCAGACTGGGTTAGTACATGTAGAGTAAAGTTTCCCCGATTATTGTGTCATTAGTGAGGTCAGGCGCATGCCGGCCAATGTCGTGTAAGAACGAGTGTTTATTGTTGGTGTGGAAGTGTAACGACCCGACCATTCGTTTTGAGCTCTAGAGCGTCATTTTGAGCACTAGCGCGTCGTTCAGTGGTTTGAAGCCGTGAGCAGCTTCGTTCAGGTATTATGACCTGTGGGCGTAGTCGGAATTGAATTCCAGGAAGTTTAGAATTGATTTGGAAAGAAAATTCTCATTTCAGAAGCCTTAAGTTGGAGAAATCAGCTAAGATTAGAATTTTGAGTAAACGACCTCCGAATCAGGATTTGAAAGATCCAGTAGGTTCGTATGATGATTTCGGACTTGGATGTATGTCCGGCTCAGGGTTTGGATAACCCGGGAGACCTTCTGCGTATATTGTGGAAGTTAGCATTTTAGAAGGATTTCATGAATTTGGGCTTGAAGTGCATATCACTGAGGGTGATGTCCGTTTGGGATTCCGAGTCTGGGAGTAGCTTTGTATGGTGATTTTGGAATTGGGAGCCCGATAGGAGGTGCATTTGGATGTCTGTAGGTCATTTTGGGGTCATTTGGCTAAAGATAGAAATTTGAAGGTTTTTGAAGAATTCGACCGGAAGTGGGAATTTTGATATCGTGGTTGGAATGCGATTCCGAAAGTTGGAGCAGGTCCGTAATGTTGAATATGACTTGTATGCAAAATTTCGGGTCAATCTGAGGTGATTTGACGAGTTTCGGCATCGAATGTGGAAGTTTGGAATTTCAAGTTCTTAAAGATTTGTATTGGAGAGCGATTCGTCGTTTCAATGTTGTTTGATGTGATTTGAGGCTTCGAGCAAGTGCGTGTTATGTTTTGGGATAGTTTGGTATGATTGGACGGGGCCCCAGGGGCCTAGGGTGGATTCCGGGTGGTTAACGAATCAAAGTTGAAGTTGGAAAAAGGGCTCAAGCTTGCTGTCATCTAGTGTAATCGCACCTGCGAGGCTTTGACCGCAGGTGCGGCTAAGGGCACCGTGGGTACGAGATTGGGGCTGGAGCTAAGGAGGCCGCAGGTGCGGAAAATTGGTTGCACCTGCAGAATCGCAGGTGCGAAGAGGGGATCGCAGGAGCGGGAATTTGCTGGTTCAAGTCAAAGTCGCACCTACGATGGAATTTTTGCAGGCGCGGAGCCGCAGGAGCGGCCATTGGATTCCAGGTGCGAAAGAGGCCTGGGCAGAATGTATTAAAGACGGGTTTATGTCATTTCTCACCCATTTTTCATTATCATGGGCGGTTTTTGGAGAGCATTTCAAGGGGGATTCTCGTCAGGCATCAAGGTAAGTAAACTCCTTCCGTTTGTTAGATGAATACAATATTATATGCGTGGATTAGGCATGGAAATTTGTAGGAATTTGGGAAATTTTTGAAGAAACTTAGAAAATGTAAATTTGGAATTTAGCCACGAATTTGAGTATGGAATGTAGAGTAAATTGCATGATTGAACTAGTAGAGCTATGGGTAGCATGTATCTTCAAGAATTTCAGATTTCCGGGCGTGTGGGCCTGAGCGCATTTTGGTCATTTCTCTGAATGGGGTTGGGAAAGTATATATCCGAATTTGTTGTTACTATTAGGATGAATTTTCATTGCTTTGCCATTATGTGACCGTTTCGGAGCATTGTGCGTCCGTGGGAGTCATCGAAAAGGCTTGGAAGTCGGTGTTGGAATTCTGAGAGAGGTAAGTCTCCTTTATAACTTTGTGAGGGGGAATCGTCCCCCTAGGTGAATTAATTCAATACATGCTATTATCTTCGGGGGCTACGTATGCACGAGGTGACGAGAGTCCATGCGTAGCTACTATTACGTCATGTCTGGGTAGTCTAAGACCCACTAGCATGCCTTACGTGTTATACATGTAATCCTGCCTGTAATATTAAATTGCTAATATAATCGAAGACGTAATTGAATATCTAAAATAAAACTAGAGTTCATCTTGTTAATCTTCTAAAAAGAGAATTTATCTCTCTATGGATATTTGTGTACCTGGACTAGGTTGTATCGTGGAATGTCATTAAAATTGACAAATGAGTTTCAAAATCAAATGATTTCAAAATCTATATTTCATGTTTCTTATAATAAGAATTTTACCACTTTCCTAAGAAAACTATTTTCTTGATAAAATACGGTTTTAATGTGTGGAAATGTGTCAGCACCCGAGTCGCAGGTATGATTCGCGAGCGGGGGAAGCTTTATAATATTGAGTATAAGTGTGTCAACACTCGAATCGCAGGTATGATTCACGATTGAGGGAAGCTTTATGATAATTTGGTATAAATGTGTCAGCACCTAAGTCGCATGTATAGTTCACGAGCGGGGGAAGCTTTATAATATTTAGTATAAGTGTGTCGGCACTCGAATCGCAGGTATGATTCGCGATCGAGGTCACTGGGGATGAGTGAGGGTTGAGTTTGCTATGGGTTGAAGGAAGTTGTTATTATTCCTATGGCAATTAAAGATGATTAAAAGAAGGTAGATTGATTAGGCATGGTTGAAATGGCACATTTGCGGCAGTGATTGTTTCCTTTGATGTGAATTATTTGTGCATGTGGTTTGTGCCGGTGTGTGCGGGGCTTGTCGGCCGTCGTAACGGATCTCATGTGGGAGAATTTAAGTGCTATGGTCGGTCAGGTGTAGGCGGACCCCGGAAGGGTTATGGTGGTATAGACTACTACTTAAGGATTTGCATGATTGGGTGATAATGGGAATTCACTCGTGTGTTTAGATGGTACTCTTGAATTGAGTCAAGTAAAAATGTTTCTATATGATAAAGTGTTCACCCTATTGGTAGTTCGGAAGTTATGATGGAATTATTGCGCTACCTCATGTTGGTATGTTAGGTACGGGAAGCAGTATGTAACTGGGAGTAAGAATCGAGATTGAGGTATTATGTTTATAAGGATGTCATGATCTCGGAAGAGCAAGACAAAGTGATTTGAAAGTTCAGAGTAAGCTGGTGTTATTTTCAGTGTCACCTAAGATTGATATTCGGTGAAGTAGGCTTTGTACCCTGGTCATGGGTTCTTGATGTGTTTTGCAGCCTTAGTGTGGTCGGTATTATGGATGGGCAGACTTGTTGCCTTGTGTGGAAGGTCGTGGAAGCATGACCGTGAAAAAATTGTATAAAGTGTGACATGTAGTCACTTGATGGATTTCAAATTTGGACTGAGTATAAAGAAGTGCAATATTGCTTAATTAAGAATTAACGCCTGAAGGGCATTCGGTTCAGTTGATTATGGATTATGGGGTGTTAGTCCCGGTGATGATGGTTATTCTCGTGTATTATGAGAGAAAGTGGGTTAATATGGACCCAGGCGAAAGCTATTAGCTTAGTTGGTGCGAGCAAGGTGGCTCTATGTTTGTGGATGGATTTAAATATTATTATGGACTCCGTATGAGCCAGGCATGTTCCTTTCAGTAGAGCGCTTTTCATGGAAAGGTATTAGACAGCGGGTGCTATTTCGTCTTCGTCAAATTCATGTGTTATTGTGATTGGGCCGTGTGAGTTGTGAAACGGCTTTGATAATTTCTTATATGTTGAGTTCCCACATAGTGGGGATGTTATGTGAGTAGTATAGCTCTTGAGATCCAGAGTGTATATATATATCGCACCTCAGTTGTGCTTGAGTTTTGTTGCATACGGCTCTATCAGTCTCCCCAGGATGGTATTATGCACTTAGCGTGCTTGTGATTGATATTCAGTAATTTTTAATAGTGAGCGATTCAGCTCTGTGTATATTTCCTTATGTGAGTTTTATGATGGGATCGGGTGGCACGCCTCCACGGGTATGTTATTTGGATCGGGTTGCACGCCGCAACAGTGTGATGATGAGAAGGGTTAATATGTATTTATTTTCTTGTGTTTTATTTCCTATTTTCTGGTAAGAATTCATATTAGTTGTGTGAGCTGAATAGTTCCGTCCCGAGTCATTTCTTATTATCATGTTCGAGTTATGGCCTATTGGCGCGATGTGGTATCATGTGAGGTTGTTGGTCTTGTTGGGGTGGTTTGTTGTCTGAGCAGTTCGTACTGGGTGAGACGAGATTATCGGATCAAGGATCAGTGCGATGAGGTTATGTGAAGTGTATATTAAAGAGCAAATACCATTATTCAGGTTCATAATGAAGTGATGATTCTAGTCAAGGTGAGGTATTCAAGGATTTGTTAACTCTGCAGTTGAGTGTGAATTTCTGCACATTTCCTCCGTTGTGGTGGTATCGTCAGCATTATAACAGGGTGTATGTATATTGGTTATGAGGTGCATTGGGAGCATCAGATTCGTGGACCTTGGCTATTAAGGTTCAGAGAGCGTCATTGTGGTCAGATGACGAGTTATGCGGTGCATGGTGCCGATTCAGTAAGGGTATGCAGTTATGATATGGTATATCGCGTGCTAGTTGATGTAGTGCTTATATATTGGAACCAGGTCTAGCTAGAGAAAATTTCAGGTGTTTGAATAAATTCTGAGCTTATTATATGGAATAAAGAAGAAATCTCCAAATTTGATCAAGTTATTGTGCTCGACTAGGTTGTGGTAGCACGGGCAGGTTCTCGAAATGTGGAACAGTGATTTTAAATAACTCCAGAGCAGTTCTTGGCACATTCGAGGAAGAACGTCGGTTTAAGTGGGGGAGATTATAACGACCCGACCAGTCATTTTAAGCTCTAGCTCGTCGTTCATCGGTTTGAAGTTGTGAAAAGCTTCGTTTTAGGTATTATGACCCGTGGGCGTAGTGGGAATTGAATTCCAGGAAGTTTAGAATTGATTTGGAAAGAAAATTCTCATTTTAGAAGCCTTAAGTTGGAGAAATCAGCTAAGATTGGAATTTTGAGTAAACGACCTCCGAATCGGGATTTGAAGGTTCCAGCAGGTTCGTATAATGATTTTGGACTTGGATGTATCTCTGGCTCGGGGTTCGGATAACCCGGGAGAGCTTCGCCGTATATTGTGGAAGTAAGCATTCTAGAAGGATTCCATGAATTTGGGCTTGAAGTGCATATCAATGAGGGTGATGTCTGTTTGGGGTTCTGAGTCTTGGAGTAGCTCCGTATGGTGATTCTGGAATTGGGAGCGTGATCGGAGGTGCATTTGGATGTCCGTAGGTCATTTTGGGGGTCATTTGGCTAAAGATAGAAATTTGAAGGTTTTTGAAGAATTCGACCGGAAGTGGGAATTTTGATATCGTGGTCGGAATGTGATTCCGGAAGTTGGAGCAGGTCTATAATATTGAATATGACTTGTGTGCAAAATTTGGGGTCAATCAGAGGTGATTTGACGGGTTCGACATCATTGGAAATTTGGAATTTCAAGTTCTTAAAGATTTGTATAAGAGAGGGATTCGTCATTTCAATATTGTTTGATGTGATTGGAGACTTCGAGCAAGTCCGTGTTATGTTTTGGGATAGGTTGGTATGAGTGGACGGGGCCCCGGGGGCCTCGGGTGGATTCCGGGTGGTTAACGGATCAAAGTTGAAGTTGGAAAAAGGGCTGAAGCTTGTTGTCATCTAGTGTAATCACACCTGTGAGGCTTTGACCGCATGTGCGGCTAAGGGCGCCGCAAGTGCGAGATTGGGGATGGAGCTGAGGAGGCCGCAGGTGCGAAAGAATTGCCGTACAAGCGAAATCAAAGGTGCGAAGAGGGTATCGCAGGAGCGGGAATTTGCTGGGTCAAGTCAGAGTCGCACCTGCGATGGAATTTTCGCAGGTGCGGAGCCGCAGGAGCGGCCATTAGATCGCAGGTGCGAAAGAGGTCTGGGTAGAATATTTTAAAGACGGGTTTATCTCATTTCTCACCCATTTTTTCATTGTCATGGGCGATTTTTGGAGAGCATTTCAAAGGGGATTCTCGTCAGGAATCAAGGTAGGTAAACTCCCTCCGTTTGTTAGATGAATACAAGATTATATGCGTGGATTAGGCATGGAAATTGGTAGGAATTTGGGAAATTTTTGAAGAAACCTAGAAAATGTAAATTTGGAATTTAGCCACGAATTTGAGTGTGGAATGTAGAGTAAATTGCATGATTGAACTAGTAGAGCTATGGGTAGCATGTATCTTCAATAATTTTGGATTTCCGGGCACGTGGGCTCGAGGGCATTTTGGTCATTTCTCTTAGCAGGGTTGGGAATGTATATATCTGAATTTGTTGTTACTATTAGGATGAATTTTCATTCCTTTCCCATTATGTGGTCGTTTCGGAGCATTGTGGGTCCGTGGGAGTCATCGGAAAGGCTTGGAAGCCGGTGTTGGAATTCAGAGCGAGGTAAGTCTCCTTTATAACTTTGTGAGGGGGAATCGTCCCCCGAAGTGAATTAATTCAATACATGCTATTATCTTTGGGGGCTATGTATGCATGAGGTGACGGTAGTCCGTGCGTAGCTACTATTACGTCATGTCCGGGTAGTCTAGGACCTACTAGCATACCTTACGTGTTATACATGTAATCCTACCTGTAATATTAAACTGCTAATATAATCGAAGACGTAATTGAATATCTAAAAGAAAACTAGAGTTCATCTTGTTAATCTTCTAAAAAGAGAATTTATCTCTCTATGGATATTATTGTACCTGGACTAGGTTGTATCGTGGAATGTGATTAAACTTGACAAATGAGTTTCAAAAACAAATGATTTCAAAACCTGTATTTCATGTTTCTTATAATAAGGATTTTACCACTTTCCTAAGAAAACTATTTTCTTGATAAAATACGAATTTAATATGAGGAAATGTGTCAGCACCCGAGTCGCAGGTATGATTCGCGAGCGGGGGAGGCTTTATAATACTGAGTATAAGTGTGTTAGCACTTGAATCACATGTATGATTCGCGATCGAGGGAAGCTTTATGGTAATTTAGTATAAATGTGTCAGCACTCGAGTCGCATGTGATTCGCGAGCGGGGGAAGCTTTATAATATTCAGTATAAGTGTGTCAGCACTCGAATCGCATGTATGATTCGCGATCGGGGGAAGCTTTATAATATTGAGTATAAGTGTGTCAGCAATCGAATCGCATGTATGATTCGCGATCGGGGGAAGATTTATGGTAATTTGGATAAATGTGTCAGCATCCATTCGCGAGCGGGGGAAGCTTTATAATATTCAGTATAAGCGTGTCAGCACTCGAATTGCAAGTACGATTTGCGATGGAGGGAAGATTTATGGTAAGTTGGTATAAATTTGTCAGCACCCGAGTCGCAGGTATGATTCGCGAGCGAGGGAAGCTTTACGCCTATTCAGAGATTAGATATTCCTTTGACTCCGACCGATTGTCTTATCCTTGTGTGCGCATGACTATTTGGTACAGTTTTATTGATATTGGCCTGACATGTATTTGGGAAAAAAGAAAGTGTACTTTGTTGTTTATTTTCGGTAGTTACCTGGATTTCGGTACTTGATACGTATTTGTTGCTCACTGTCTTACATGTCTACTGTATTTCACCATATTTTGTCATAAATTATATTGTTGGACCCTAGTGAGTGTCTAATGCGACCTCTCGTCACTACCTCTCTGAGGTTAGGCGGGTGACTTGCTGAGTACACGTTGTGTTTTTACTCATGCTACACTTGCTGTGCATTTTTATTGCACAGGTACTTTCATGGCGATCGGAGGATTCGGAGACTTAGGCGAGCTGCATCATTCGGAGGTGATCCCCAGCTGACGGATTCTCCCTCGCACTATGTTTACTTTCAGTTTATATTCCCATGTCCAATTTGTATTCCGGACAGGCTTTGTGATGGTTGTATAAATTCTTAGAAATTGCTCATGTACTTGTGACACCAGGTTCTGGAGTAGGTTGGGATGTGTTGGGTTATATTTGTTATGGTGTAGTATTCAAACCCTTGTTTTTAACTAACCGGTTTTTATTTGGTTGATATGTAATAAAGTGAAAGGAAATATTTTTCATAAATGTCAAAAACCAAAAAGTTATTTCAACTAATTAAGGGGTTGGCTTGCCTGACAGTGGTGTCCGGCGCCATCACGACTCATCGATTTTGGGTCGTGATAGGAAGTAAGAGCCACAAGATATGGGCATATCTAACGCTTAAGCATAAAGACCAAGATAGGAGTGGAGATGGAGTGTCGGCTCCGAAGTGTTTTTTCTGAGTGCAGATACACTGCCCGATTTTCTTCTATAATATTCATGATGATTAGTAGAATGTTACAGTATGGAGAATCTCATATGGATCGTTCCCGACCCTTATGGATAAATCATTGTATATGAAAATTAGTAAAGATATACAATAAGAGTAGCATGCGAGAGATATCATCGGGTTGGTTCTACATCTTATGGGGTTATCATATGAGAAAAATAATATCATACGACTAAAGAATGAGGCTAGTTAGAGTATAGGAAGTCGAGAATCAAGGATGCTTTGTTGAAATTACTTCGAAGGATACGAGAAGTGGAATGTTGTGAAAGGTTTTTACGTAACCAAATCGAGAAATATGAGTGAATAGGGAAGACTATTAAGGGACATAAGTTAAAGTATGGATGTGCAATAAGATTCGTAGGCAAGAAAGCTCTGATGTTATAAAATAGCATGGGCTACGTTTTCATTAAAAAGGTGGATTAGTAATTTTAATGTGGATAATCAGAAGGTCAATTTAACCATACATATACGAGGTGTCGATATCAGAGTATGACTTAGGATGAACTAGAACAAAGGTACCGATTCGAGATTCAAAGGATTCTCATGCTTACTAGCATAACACAGATAGACTGAGTGAATAAGAAGAAGTAGGAAGAGGATTAGTAGGAGAAGAACCCTGAAAGAAATTTATAAAGATCTCTTTGACAAGCCACGCGAATTAAATTTAAACTCATCGAAAGAAGGCATGCCAGCAAGAAAGTATGACTTGATACGTATATGGACCCCTATAAATTGTTTCAGAGGAAGAAAGGTTACCGATAGGTCAATCGTAAGCTACCAGGAATAGAAACCTACGGAAGGTAGAAAGACGAGCAGTACTTCAAGCGTGAAATATTGAACTATTTCCCTAAGGGGGAAACGAGGTGGTAAAGCACTAAGTCCAGAGCCCATTTATTTAACAACTAAAATATGGGAGGATTGGGATAGAAAGGAGTATAAGCAACTTTAAAATAACACATGGGTATAAACGATAGGGAAAAAAATGATATTGGGTTATAAATTGACGACCACTGTAGTCAAACACATACATGGAAATGTTAACCTGAAGAATGTGTTAAAGTTGGTAGATACTCCAAATGAAATTGTTGAGATTGAAAGGAGAAGGAAGAACAATTATAAGGAGTGAAAAAGGGATCCGAGTACGATGACTCTTGAAATTAAAGACAGGCCATGGTAATATCTAAATATTGCAACCGTGACAGATAGTCGAGATGACAGCATGAACAAGGGATTTAGTACGATAATTCATGGAAACCCCTAAATAAGAGAAACCATCAAAGCAGAATCTATAAAGTCGACATCAAGGATAATACTTGTGATAGACAATAAGAAAATGATGATGTAAAAAGAGGCAGTGTGAAGGTAAGCTCTTTCACAACGTCAGTTTCTTCTACAAATCGAAACATAAACAACAAAGACTTAAATGAGGTCCATAACTATATGTACAAGGGACTCAGAATGTGTAAGAATTAGATCAAGTTGCAAATAAGGAATATCATAATATAAGCCAAATAAGAAGTCGTTGAAAATTAGGGGCAGTGATAAAAATAAGGAGGGGTGGAGATAATGGTATAAATGTTTCATATAAGACAACTTAGAACTAGAGTAAAAGGATCGAAATTAAGATTTAAATGGATGTGTTTAGTCGTAAGTCACAGGTGGTTTGATAAATGAGCAAGCCCAAAAGGAAAAAGGGTTGACTAGAGGTATTCACCAATTAATAGGTTCGGAACAAGATTGTTAGACTCAGATAACAAAGGTATAATGGCTTGGAATACTTGTAGAGCCATCTCTTGTAGATAGGGAAGATTTCCATTTAGGGAAAGTTAAAATAGGTTTGCGGCAAGAGAAAACTATAACTTTTGATTAGATTGAAGGAGGGATCTTCAAATATCATGGCCGATTACATATTAAGACAGAGATTCATTATTCACGCTATTTGTTGGTCCCAAACGCACACGCAAGTAGACGTGGTCGACAAGTAATATAGGATTGTAAGACCAGATATCGTACCCACAGAGACTTGTGATTAACTATCAACTAAATTAAACCCAAACAATTAATCTATTCAAGTGAACACTAAAGTATTAATATTTAATTAAAATTAATCTAGAATAGTAAACTATGAAATTAACGAAATAATTGGCGAGATTTTAGATACGAATTCAGTGAGATCCGATATTCTAGAGTTATGGGTTAGCAAACAATCCTATTGAGTTTTTCACTTAAATCGTCTAATTAATTTATCTGGTTTATTGATTGACGAGGTTAATATTGCTCGTAGCCTTCTCCCAAAGTACAACTCGCCTATTCAAGCTAACCTAATGCTTANAAACCAATATGATAAAATAACAAGAACAATTCAAGCTTCAAACTACAACGTTCATGTAGCACCCAAAACTCTAGAACTAATAAACTATGAAATTAAAGGAAGAGAAGAGAAAAAAAACTAGGTAGAAGCCTCCTTCAAGCGTGGTGTGTGTTCCTCCATGTCAAATCCCCCTCAAAATTGTGTTTTTGGGTCTATTTATATGTTTTGGGACAAACCCTAAACGTGTAGGATACTTCTAGTCAAACCGGGAAACACTTAAAACCTTCAAAACTCAGACTGGGCTGGATCAGGGACCCCAGGCGTTAAGCCCCAAACGCCCAGCTATAGCATGGGCAGGCCTGGCGTTAGGGCTCTAACGCCCAGCTAACGCCTGGTCATGCCAGGCTTTAGGGCTCTAACGCCCGGCTATAGCCCGGGTCACTCCTTTTCGACTCTTGAGCGTATTTTTGACGTCTATGCATCCATTTAGCTTGGTTTCCATCTCCAATCTACCTACACATGAAATAGACTCTATTATGCACATATGACGTGTAGTTTTATCACAAATGCACATAAAATGTAAGGTACATAATTCTTAAAACCATGAATTCTAGCCACGCATCACTATTCTATTCATCTCAAAACATCAAAGATATACCATGATGTAAAAGGATTACATTGGTAGTAAGACATGAAGAAAACCATTGTAGGTTTGTGGTTTAATATTCCAATTGCTAATTGGACAAAACAGAACATCAATAACCCAAAGGATTTACACGAAATAATGTAACCCAATATGGAAATGAGAAGTAATTTACATAAGATTCGTTATAAATATATCAAGTTAGATTCCACATGGACGACTATGGTTAGTTTGACAAAAATCAGTTTAGTTTTACTGGAAAACTTACTAAAGGTTATGTAAAATGGAAGGGTGCCGAAGATATATCGGGTACATAATGTTTCTTCCTCGATTACGGGTAAGAGAGTTGCTCAGTTACATATAACTTCTAAAAGCTCTCTTAATAAACTTGGGTACATAAGATAATTCTAGCAAGTGAAGGGTACCATTAAGATGCTAAAAGACATGTCACAAGCTAAGATGCCAAAATTTACAAAAAGATGGTATAATCAACTACCGATTATTGAGTAGCACACAACAATAACTATAGCAGTATCTATATATGCAGGAGGATCATAAGGATACATTTTAAAGTGCACGGAGTAGCTCCTTATAAAGCATGATGTGGAAGGATATGTAGACTCCCCATAAGATAGTTTGCAAGACAGAATTATTTGACCGGATTTAATGAATCATGTTATATAAAAGTTAGCCTTATCAAGAGTATTTGTACTTAGAAGCGTCATAGATAGAACCCCAACACGTGACGATGAGACTTAAGGAAATCTAGAGTTGATAATGAGGAATTCATTAAAAATTTTCTCACGAAGAGCATAATAACATAATGGGACAAGCTAATCAAGACATATATAAAGCCGCTCCAAACTATCTAGAGAAGGGACTAAATTGAATCTTCTCTCAGAATTAGGATTCGTTCATCCGGTTGTCATGTTATAATATTCAAGAAATACATTAAATGATATACAAGTAATAAAGGATTGATCTTATGAGAGGATTCTATTAGCTATAAATAAATCAAGAATCTATGTTGCAGAAGCACATGAGGCTCAGATTACAGAGAACCTGTCTTATGAAGAGGTTCTAGTTGCTATTTTAGATGAGCACATCCACAAGTTGGGGACTATGAAAGTAAATTCCATAAAGATATGGTGGATGAATAATATTGTCTAAGGAAAAACGTGGGAAGACGAAGAAGAAATGAATTCTAAGTACCCACAATTGTTTCAGATAGAAGATTCTTAATGGCTATAGCTCGATCATGTCTTTTCCTAGCCCATGCTATGTGATTTTTATTAACACTCATTCTATGACTAAATGATATTCAGAATTGAAGCATTGTAGTATTTTTAGGAGCAGAATTAATTGGAATCAAGACATGGTATAATCCTGTTTGCAAAGGAGACTCAATCAAAAATTTTGTAAAATCCGTAAGGCTAGTTTCTCCTCTAAGGCTCCTTTACATTCGAGGATTAATGTTCCAAAGGGGGGAAGGATGTTACACCCCGTACTTTCATGTTAGAATTTGTCTTATGTGAATCAATATGAGTTGGAGAGTTGGAAAACCTTTACAATGATAATGATGGGACAAAACAAATTTTAAGGAAGTATCGTGAGGGTTGGAATCTTAAGAAGCAAATCAAATTGAAAAAAATAAGTTTTGTCGAAAGTCGGCAAGTTGGGAATCTGTACTTGTGGGGTGAGATTAGGGTGCTTAAGATGGTAATAAGGTAATTTTATGAGGGATTTTAGTCGTATGATAGTCGTGTGTTATATTTTGAAGTCAAGCGAGTTGTGTAACAAAAGTCGATGAAAGTCGTCACACGCTACGTTCATAATTTTTCTAAAATTTAGGTCTAATGTCACTGTGATTTTCTCCCAATGTACTTAGATTTTAAGGGGTGATCCACACACTAAATTGAATATATATATGAGTCTATATTCCAACTCATTAAACCGTTTATCAATTCCACGTCGGAGTAGAGAGATATTCGCATTTTTGCGAAACAATGCAAGAAGCTCATGTTGGGACCCACTTAAGACGACCACTAGAAGCCTCATTTCTGGTCATTTCTCACCCAAACTTCGTCCACAAGCTCTCCAAAACCCTCTATAACATATCCCCAAGATCCAATAACCAAACTCAATGGAAATCAACTCAAATCGTCATGAAATGTTCAAAAGACTACAAGAGAATGCTTCTATGATGTTGTGGTGTGATTGAGGGCTATTGTGAGCTAAGTTGAGATGGGTTTTTGAGTTGTAGCTGTTGTTCAAGGTATGTTGGATTTTCGAGTTGTAGATTATATTCAAGATATGTATAACATCTTCTTGATTGTTCATAAGGTTAATCTTGTGTTGGTTATGTTGTTTGAGTGAAAATCATAAGACAACACTTGAAAGAACATGGGACATTGTTATCTTTTGGTTGGACTATTTATTGGCTATATATATGATTTGTGGTGGCTGGAAATTATGATAAATAATTTGATAATGTTGTGGTTGTGTTGTTAAACTTTTCTAGGTGTTAATTAAGTTGATTGAAGATGAAAACATGAAAAATAAGTGAATTGCGATAAAAGTTAAGATGTTAGGCGTATGGGGCTGAATTGGAAGGCATTTTGTGGATGTTTTGAACTAGGAATCATATAGTACATGTAAGTATGATGTTATGAAGGTTGTAAAATAATTTATGGAATAAGTGTTTGATTCAATTTATGTTTTGTTATTAGTAAAAACAAGCTTGGCGCTCAATATGATGGTTAAGATAATCGGAGAAGCTGATATTGGATTATATTGTTGTTGTTGCTATTGTTGGTTAATGTTGTTGTTGTTGGGCTGTTGATGAACCTTAGTTGTCTTTGGGATGCAGTAAAAACGGGGGAGTTATTGCCCGATTTTTGTAAGCTATGCGATGGTATGACATTGTATGTTGACGACAATATCATTTCACTTGTTTTAGACACAAGAAGTTGTGTTGAGCTTGGTTGAGGAATAAGGAAGAGATCATACAGATATGTTAAGGCATTTCTTTCTTTCTTTTGGCATGATCTAAAGTGAAATGAACATAAACGATATGCTATTTCATAGCAGATCTACTCCTAGAAACTAAGGCTGAGGTTGTCGATGTTGTTCATTCCTTATAAAGTTATGTTAAGCATGTATGTATGGTGCTTGAATCTTATTGAGGTTCATATTGATGGTATGTATGATGCTTTTAGGCATATGTCATGTATATGGATACTTGTATGGCCTTGTTGGCTTATGTTTTGAGTGTACAAATGATCATGTCAGCCTTATAGGCCCGTATGTCACATGTATAAGTTTGTATATCGTGTCGGGTCGTCCTATGTCGAGTATTCCCTTATGTTTTATTGTGACTATCTCATGATGTCCCTTCTGGCCCATTTACCCATGATGGTATGATAAGAAAAATATGTTACATTGGTAATCAGTTGAGTAAGGCACTGGCGGCCCTCCAATTTGGGTTGTGACATAAGAACAAAGAACCATCGGTTAAAGCCCAAGTCTAGAGGTCACTGTGTTTGACATCTGGACAAAAAATCATTATGATTTGGTCAAGATTCGTGGCCTGCATGCTTTGATTTGAACAAACAGGGAAAAAATGATGATATTCCTGTTTGCATTTTTAGGTCTAGGGTTTTCGGAATTTGGGATTCAAATTGTGGTGATGAAAAGGGAAAGAACTCTGTGGGATTTGAGGTTGGATGAGATAATAGGGATTTTTTTTCTGATTTGAGTGACCTTGCACAAATTTATGCAAGGTTTGGGATTGATGGAGGTCTCCAGGTTGAGACAAAATGGAGAGGAAAGGGAAAGAGGGGCGGTTGGTCGTGGGGGGAAATGATTAGGGTTAGGGTCTTTCTTTATTTAAATATGAGAGACAGAAGGGGAGCTGTTGGATTATTTGATCAACGGCTCTGGATTTTCGAAGGTTAGAAAATAGATAAAGGATTTAATTATGGAAAAAAGAGGGTTGTTGGATCCTTTTGATCCGATGGTTGAGATAAAACACTAAAGGGTCAAAAATAAAAAAAAGTTGGGATGAATTGTAGATCGTTGATGGCTTTAATCAACGGTTCATATCACTTGTGTTAGTTGTGTGAGTTCTGGGAACGTGTGACGTGAAACATTGTGATTGGTTTAAAGGAAGTGGCATGGATCGCCATCTTGGATGGGGATGGGGGTTGTCGGACCGGGTTAGGAAGCTTCAAGACTCTATTTTGGGATAAATTAGCTGGATAGATATTTGAATTATAGCCATATTGAATTAAAATTAAACAAATACAATTTTAGCATGTTTATATTTTTGAACCCTTTTATAATTAAATTAATTAGATTAAATTAATCCCAATGGAATGCCATAAAGTATAATTATCAAATGTATTATTAGTTAACCTGGCTACAGAGGTTGGCTACATACCTTTGTATCCAAGTTAACTAATAATACATTTAATAAAATGTATTATCTTAATTAAACCTTTGACCACTGGACTAAGACCTCGCGAGGCATGGCTTATAGCGCAGCCAACCTAGCTACAGAGGTTGGCTACAAACCTATGTAGCCAAGTTAACTAATAATACATTTGATAAAATATATTATCTTAATTAAACATTTGACCACCGGGCTCAGAGCTGGCTACACCTGGCCTGTAGCACTGTCAATCTGGCTAGAGAGCTGGTTACGCTTGTCCTATAGTGCAGTCAAACTGGCTACAGACTTGTATGTTTCCAGGCGTGGGACTTTGTATTTTTTTGCTCTTTTCTTGCATTTTCGACTCTTTCTTTTGTTGCTCCTACACATAAAACAACATAATTTAGCTCAAATGTCGCACAGTTAACCACTAAACTAACAAAATATAGTGTGAGTAATGTACTAAAAGGATAAAATTATGGCCGAACATCACCACCCCACAGTTAGATGTTGCTCGTCCTCGAGTCAACCACCAATTCACACTAACCTAGAGCACTTTATTTTCTTTTAACACATCTGTAACACACAAAAACTATGACTATGGTTGATAGAAACCATTAAACTTTAGCATATACCTTCAACACAAACTTCCCTTTACTTTATACCATACTTTAAAAGTTTATTCAATACCAAGACAACATGCTTATGACAATCCTAGCCTCACAAATCGACTCAATATCAATGCATTCATGGCTTGAACACTTAATATTAAAATCTAGTAATGTCACGTATCCCGCGTGAAATCATATGCCCTCACAACAAGAACAAAAGAGCAAGTTGAATCAACACATTTGAATCAAATGCTCAAATATATTTTAAGGACTCGCATATATCAAAGAAGTTCTTCACTCTTACAAAGAAGTTACATGCACGCACAAAGTACCATAGGCTTTCCCTTTATGTAAACCTCCACTAATGTAGGCTTGCTCGATCTAAAATAAATTAGGACCTTTTCACGGTTGTTATGTGGGTTACAAGACGGGTAAGGTATATGTATTTTTGGATTAGTAACTAACCCTTTGTAATGACCCGGCCGGTCGTTCCGAGAGTTTAGCCCCTGTATCCCCCATTTCTGCTTCATTTTTGTGTTGTTCAGCTCTTTTATGTTGTGTTGGGTCGGTTGGCTCGGGTTCAGAGTGATTGTGAAGAAAAATGAGACACTTAGTCTCTTAAGTTGGTTTAATATTTTGAAAAGTCAACCGGAAGTTGACTTATAGGTAAATGATCTCGGTATGTGATTTTTATGGCTCGGATAGCTTCTTTAGGTGATTTGGGACTTAGTATGTTCGGAATGTTATTCGAAGGTCCGGAGTATAATTTGGCTTGAATTAGCAAAATTGGATTTTTGGCAATTTTCGGTCGGTGGTGGAAAATTAGCTATCGAGATCGGAATAAAGTTCCAAAAGTTGGAACAGGTTCGTAGAGTCATTTTAAAGGTGTGTGCAAAATATTTGGTCATTCGGACGTGGTTTGGTTGGTTTCGGAATCGTTGGCGAATTTCGAAAGTTTAGAAATCCTTAGGCTTGAATAATGGATTTATTTGGTGTTTTTATGTTATTTTGGGTGTTCCGATGGTTCGACTAAGTTTGGGTGATGTTATAGGAGGTGTTGGTAATTTTGGTTGAGGACCCGAGGGTCTCGAGATGATTTCGGATGGCCATCGGAGAGTTTGAAACTTGGAAAATCTGTTGCGTGATATTGTTCTGGTGTTCCGCACATGCGGAAGGGTGATCGCTTGTGTGGTCATCACAGATGCGGCATAGCGTCACAAGTGCGGATGTTGGTTAGCTGGGGTCTCATCACAGATGCGGACCCTTTGTCGCATGGGGGGGGCCGCAGATGCGGTATTTGGACCGCATATGCGGAACTCCTGGCAGAACATATAAATTATTGCCTTCGCTAATTTTAGCAATTTTTCATCAATTTTGCATACGGGTTGGAGCTTTTGGGAGCAATTTGAAGAGGGAATCAAAGGGATTTTAATGGAGGTATGTTTCTTGGACCTAAAACTCGATTTTATGGTAGTATTTAACTGATTAGACATGAAATTAGTGGAATTTAAGGGTTAAAATTGGGGGATTAGGGCTTGGAATTGGAGACTTTGATTTGAGGACTTGAAGGACCATTTGTTGTTGGATTTTGATGTATTTTGTATGTATGGAATCATGAGAGTGTAAGCATTATAGTTTTACGATTTTTATCGGAATCTGAGACGTGGGCCTGGAGTCGGGTTTGGCCAATTTCAGGATTTTTGATGTAAATTGGTTATATTCGAGTGGGCTTTGTTCCTTTAGCATGTATTGATGTTATGATTTTGATTTTTGATAGATTCGAGGCGATTTGAGGCCGAGTCAAGCGGCAAGGGCATCATGGAGTAGATTTGCATCCGGTTTGAGGTAAGTAATGATTGTAAATCTTGTCCTAAGGGTATGCAACCCCGGATATCGCATTATATCGCTATTTTGGAGTGGCGCACATGCTAGATGATGAGTGTGTGGCGTACACTGTTGGGGGATTTTGAGTTGGTCTGTCCCATAGCAACTAATAAGTTGCGTACTTGATATCAAATCATATGATACTTTATGTTTTAAGGAATATTATTATGTTTTGGGCCTCATGCCAAGTGTTTGGACCCCTTGGGGGCTTTTTACTACTATTTCCTCACAGTTTTGATTTGAAAGTTACACTCAGTCATGATTTTACCTGCTTACTGTTTAATTGAGTTTCATTACTCCATTTTGATGCATATGAAATATGTTTTGTGACGAGTTCCCTATTTTTACTGATAGCCCGAGTGCTTTTTGAGAGGTTTCTGACTTAGTGAGGCCGAGGGCCTATGTTGTGAGGATATTATGGGATCGAGCTGTTCACCGCAACATGTTACACTGTTTATGACATATGAGAGGCCGAGAGTCTGTGTGATTATGCCACGAGGTGGCTTGTTATAGCGCTTGGGTTGTAGGAGCCCCTCCAGAGTCTATACACCCCCAGTGCGCAGGTACCTACTAAGTGCGAGTGCCAAGTTCTGAGTGACGAGTGATTGGGAGACATGAGTGACAGTGAGGTCGCCCAAGGGGCTGATTCCGAGTGATTGTGAGGAATGCTGAGTGACTGATTCCGAGTGATGTTATGCGTGAGGGGCGGTTTATGAAATATGTTTTTGGCCCGAGAGGCAATGGATGATTTCTGTCATTTTACACTAAATTCTTCTTGAATTTCTACGGAAGCTGTTGAAAGGTACAATTTCAAAGGATTTTTTTTACTAAAATCTACTTTTAAGCGTTATGAATTGTCGTATCTATGATTTTAAAAGAAGAGCTGTAATTGTTGTGGATTGATGACTTATTTTTTATGTGTTTTGTATTTCTCAGACTTTATTTACTCTCATTACTATTGAGTTGGCGTACTCACATTAGTCCCTGCACCTTGTGCACTGATTCAGGTGCTCGAGCGGAGTGAGTTGTTTACCTGTCCCAAGGACCCTCGGAGATTTTGCGAGGTAGCTGCACATGTCAGCAACCCTGCTTTCTCCTTCTTACTTCTGTAGTTGTTGCATCTCCTAGACTTATCTTGTATTAGAGATATTGTATCAGACTTGTATATTTTCTTAGATGCTCACGTCCAGTGACTCAGGGATTTTGGGTTGTATGTATTATTCGGAATATCTTACTCTGTCTATAAATGCTATAAATGAAATTTTTATGAATTATCGGTTTATAAATGATATAAAATGAAAAGTTCTTTTTGTTTTGGGAATTGATATGGCTGGCCTAGTATCAAGATAGGCTTCATCATGGCCAGGGTAGTTTTGGGGCTGTGACAAGTTGGTATTAGAGCCTAGGTTGCATAAGACTCACCAGTCATGAGCAGTTTTAGTAGAGTCTTGCGGATCAGTATAGAGACGTCTTTACTTATCTTCGAGAGGCTGTAGAACCCTTAGGAAAAATCTCACATTCTTGAATTCTTGTCATGCGACTCTGTTGATTCTGGTAACTAAATTTCTGTTGTTTCATTCTCTCACAGATGGTGAGGACACGTGCTACCGGACAGGGCGATCAGCCACCAGTGGGGCCCATGAGGGGTCGAGGTCGTGGTCGAGGCTGTGGTAGGGGTAGAGGTACAGCCCGCGCAGCTGCCGAGGCGGTACCCATAGACCCGCCTGTTATTCCAGATCATGTCCCAGCCATAGATGTTCCAGTGGGACCAGCTCAGGCACCAGCTGTGCCTATTGTTATTTCGGGTCTTCAAGAGCATTGGCCCAGATTCTGACCGCATGCACCAGTCTTGCTCAGGCGGTCACTGTTTCTACTTCAGCTGCTACTTCTTAGGCCGGAGGAGGCACTCAGACTCCTGCCGCCCATACACCTGAGCAGGTTATTCCGGGACTTCAGACACCGGGGGAAGCTCCAGCCATCCGGTTGCACTTGCTCAGGATTATGTGATTCCTGTCATGCCAAATGATGAGTAGTGCAGGTTGGAGAGATTTGGTAGACTTCAGCCTCTGACTTTCAGCGGCGCAGAGGGCGAGGACGCCCAGGGTTTCTTAGACAGGTGTTAGAGGATTCTACGCACATCGGGTATATTAGAGACCAGTGGGGTCTCATTCACTACCTTCCAGTTTTTAGGAGTTGCCTTTACTTGGTGGGAGGCTTATGAGAGACGTAGGCCTATTGGTGCAGCGCCCCTTACCTGGCAGCAGTTTTCCACTCTCTTCCTAGAGAAGTATGTCCCATAGTCCCATAGAGAAGAGTTGTGCAGGTAGTTTAAGCAGTTGCATCAGGGTGATATGACAATGACATAGTATGAGATGAGATTTTCAGAGCTTGCCCGCCATGCCATTTGGTTGGTCCCTATAGAGAGAGATAGGATTAGGAGGTTAGTGGATGGCCTCACATATCAGCCTCGTATTCTTATGACCAGAGAGAGGGTATCGGGTGCTACTTTTGAGCAGGTTGTTGATATTGCCCGAGAGATCAAACCAGTTCATCGCCAGGAGCTAGATGAGAGGGAGGCCAAGAGGCCTCGAGGATCTAGTAGTTTTAGTGGGGTTCCTTTAGGAGGATAGTTCCAGCACGGCAGAGGTCGTCCATTCAGGAAGGCTTATCCAAGCCGCTCAGGTTATCGTGGTGGATCCGATGGTCGTGTTCCTCACAGTTCTCATCAGGGGCACCCATCATTCAGTGCTCTTCCAGCCCAGAGTTCGTCTCAAGCACCATCGGTTCAGGGTTCATCTATGCCTGATTCTTCCATAGGTTATCCTGGTGCTAGGGGTTCCTTTCAGTCACCATCTCCAGCACAAGGGAGTTGTTTCGAGTGTGGAAAGTTTAGGCACATGTGGAGGCAGTGTCCTCGACGTCATGGTGGCCGGTCTCAGCAGAGGGGCCAGCTCTCGACTTCAGCTCCAGTTACTTCACCACCCTCCGACCAGCTAGGGGTGGGGGTCAGGAAGCGAGAGGCCGCCCTAGAGGGGGAGGTCGATCAGATGGAGGTCAGGTACATTTTTATGCACTTCTAGCCAGGCCAGATGCTATGGCCTCAGATGTAGTGATTACAGGTATTATTTCAATTTGTCACCAAGATGCTTCGGTCTTATTTGATCTTGGTTCCACATATTCCTATGTTTCGTCATATTTTTCTCATTTTCTGGATATGCTCCGTGAGTCCTTAGTTACATTTGTTCATGTGTCGACTCCGGTGGTCGATACTATTGTTGTGGACCGCGTGTATCGATCGTGTGTGATATCTATTGGGGTTTGGAGACCCGAGTGGATATGTTATTTCTTAGCATGGTTGACTTTGATGTGATGTTGGAAATGGATTGGCTATCTCCGTGTCATGTTATTCTAGATTTTCACGCTAAGACTGTGACCTTAGCGATGCTGGGATTTTCGAGAGTCGAGTGGAGAGGTTATATTGATTATGTGCCTAGTAGGAAGATTTCATACCTGAAGGCTCAACATATGGTAGAGAAAGGGTGTTTATCTTATTTAGCTTTTATGCGGGATGTTAGTGCTGAGACTCCCACTATTGATTCTGTTCCTGTAGTCCGTGATTTTCCGGACGTGTTTCCTGCAGACCTGTCGGGCATGCCGCTCAAGAGGGATATTGATTTTGGTATTGAGCTGGTGTCGGGTACTCAGCCTATTTCTATTCCACCTTATCGTAGCACCAGCAGAGTTGAAGGAATTAAAAGAGCAGCTTAAGGAACTCCTAGATAAGGGGTTCATTCGGCCTAGTGTGTCACCTTGGGGTGCACCGGTGTTGTTTGTGAAGAAGAAGGGAGGTTCCATGAGAATGTGTATTGATTACAGGCAACTGAACAAGGTTACAGTCAAGAATAAGTATCCTTTGCCTCGCATTGATGATTTGTTTGACCAGCTTCAGGGAGCTATGGTGTTCTCTAAGATTGATTTGAGATCCGGGTACCATCAGTTGAAGATTCGGGATTCAGATATTCCCAAGACAGCTTTCAGGACCCGTTATGGCCATTATGAATTTTTGGTGATGTCTTTTGGGCTAACCAATGCCCCAGCAGATTTCATGCATCTGATGAACATCGTATTTCAGCCATATTTGGATTCGTTTGTTATTGTGTTCATTGATGACATCCTGGTGTATTCTCGTAGCCAGGAGGAGCATGCTCAGTATTTGAGAGTCGTATTTGGAGAGATTGAGGGAGGAGAAGCTTTATGCAAAGTTCTCCAAGTGTGAGTTTTGGCTTGGCTCAATAGCTTTCTTGGGGAACATGGTGTCCAGTGAGGGTATTCAGGTATTTCCGAAGAAGATAGAGGCGGCACAGAGTTGGCCCAGACCGTCCTTACCTACAGAGATTAGGAGCTTCCTTAGTTTGGCGAGGTATTATCATCTCTTTGTGGAAGGGTTTTCTTCTATTGCTTTGCCCTTGACCAAATTGACCCAGAAGGGTGCTCCGTTCAGGTGGTCTGACGAGTGTGAGGAGAGCTTTCAGAAGCTCAAGACTTCTTTGACCACATCTCCAGTTTTAGTATTGCCAGCAGCTTCAGGTTCTTATATTGTATATTGTGATGCCTCGAGGATAGGCATTGGTTTGTGTATTAATGCAGGAGGGTAGGGTGATTGCCTACGCCTCGCGCCAGTTGAAGACTCGTGAGAAGAATTATTCGGTGCATGATCTCGAGTTAGCAGCCATTATTCACGCCTTGAAGATTTGGCGTCATTATCTGTATGGGGTTCATTGTGAGGTTTTTTACTGATCACCGTAGTCTGCAGCATCTGTTTAAGCGGAAGGATTTGAATTTGCATCAGCAGAGATAGTTAGAGCTTCTCAATGACTATGATATCACTATTCTATACCATCCGGGGAAGGCGAATGTAGTGGCCGATGCCTTGAGTCGCAGAGTAGAGAGTTTGGGGAGTCTAGCATATCTTCCAGTAGTAGAGAGACCTTTAGCAGTTGATGTTCAGGCCTTAGGGGGCCAGTTTGTGATGTTGGATCTATCATAGCCCCGCCGAGTATTGGCTTGTGTAACCTCCAAGTCTTCTCTTTATGATCGTATCAGAGAGTGCCAATATGATGACCCACACTTGCTTGTTCTTCATGATACGGTCCGGCGAGGTGATGCCAGGGATGTAGTTATAGGTGATGATGGTGTGATGAGGATGCAGGTTCGGATATGCGTGCCTAATGTAGATGGGCTTCGAGAGTTGATTCTTGACGAGGCCTAGAGCTCGAGGTATTCCATCCATCTGGGTGTCGCGAAGATGTATCAAGATATGAGACAACATTATTGGTGGAGGTGGATGAAAAAGGATATTGTTGGATTTGTAGCTCGGTTTCTCAACTGCCAGTAGGTCAAGTATGAGCACCAGAGACCCGGTGGATTGCATCAAAGGTTGGTTATTCCTGAGTGGAAGTGGGAGCGGATCACCATGGACTTTGTAGTCGGGCTCCGACGGACTTCAAGGAAGTTCGATGCTATTTGGGTTATTGTGGATCGGCTGACTAAGTCCGCGCACTTCATTCCTATTGGTACTACTTATCCTTCGGAGCGGTTAGATGAGATTTATATCCGGGAGATTGTTCGGTTGCATGGTGTTCCAATTTCCATCATTTCTAATAGAGGTACTCAGTTCACATCACAGTTTTAAAGGGCCGTGCAGAGAGAGTTGGGTACTCAAGTTGAGTTGAGCACAACTTTTCATCCTCAGACGGACGGGCAGTCCGAGGGCACTATTCATATACTAGAGGACATGTTGCGCGCTTGTGTTATATATTTTGGGGGTTCATGGGACCAGTTTCTGCCACTCATGGAGTTTGCATATAATAATAGTTATTAGTCGAGTATTCAGATGGTTCCATATGAGGCTTTATATGGGAGGAGGTGTAGATCTCTGGTTAGATGGTTTGACCCGGGTGAGGCCAGGCTCTTGGGTACGGATTTGGTACAAGATGTGTTCTATAAGGTGAAGTTGATTCACGAGCGTCTTCGCACGATGCAGTCTAGGCAGAAGAGTTATGCGGACCGGAAGGTCCGGGATGTATCTTTCATGGTTGGGGAGAAGGTTCTGCTGAAGATGTCACCCATGAAGGGTGTTATGCAGTTTGGAAAGAGGGGAAAGTTGAGTCTCCGGTTTATTGGGTATTTTGAGGTGCTTCAGAGAGTAGGGGAGGTGGCTTATAGACTTGCTTTTCCACCCAGCTTATCGAGTGTTAATCCAGTGTTTCACGTTTCCATGCTTCGTAAGTATGTTGGTGACCTGTCTCATGTTTTGGACTTCAGCACGGTTCAGCTAGAGGGTGATATGTCTTATGAGGTGGAGCCAGTAGCTATTTTGGGTCATCAGGTCAGAAGGTTGAGGTCTAAGGATATAGCTTCAGTGAAGGTGCAGTGGAGAGGGCATTCGATGGAGGAGGCCACCTAGGAGACCGAGTGGGAGATGCGGAGCAGATATCCCCACCTATTTGAGACACCAGGTATGTTTCTAGACCCGTTCGAGGACGAAAGTCTGTTTAAGAGGGGGAGGATCTAAGGACTCGGCCGGTCATTCCAAGAGTTTGGCCCCCGTTTCCCCCATTTCTACTTTATTTTTGTGTTGTCCAGCTCTTTTATGTTGTGTTGGGTCGGTTGGCTCGGTTTCGGAGTGATTGTGGAGAGAAATGAGACACTTAGTCTCTTAAGTTGGTTTAATATTTGGAAAAGTCAACCGGAAGTTAGCTTATTTGATCTCGGTATGTAGTTTTTGTGGCTCGGATAGCTTCGTTAGGTGATTTAGGACTTAGGAGTGTGTTCGGAATGTTATTCGGAGGTCCGGGGTAGAATTTGGCTTGAATTGGCGAAATTAGATTTTTGGCGATTTCCGGTCGAAAGTAGAAAATTAGCTATCGAGGTCAGAATGGAGTTTCGGAAGTTGGAACAGGTCCGTAGAGTCATTTTGGAGGTGTGTGCACAGGTCATTCGGACGTGGTTTGGTTGGTTTCGGCATCGGTTGCGAATTTCAAAAGTTTAGAAACCCTTAGGCTTGAATTATGGATTTACTTGGTGTTTTGATGTTGTTTTGGGTGTTCCTAGGGTTCAAATAAGTTCGGGTGATGTTATAGGAGGTGTTGGTAACTTTGGTTAAGGCCCTAAGGGGCTCGAGATGATTTCGGATGGCCATTGGAGAGTTTGAAACTTTGAAAATCTGTTGTGTGATGTTGTTCTAGTGTTCCGCACTTGCAGAAGGGCGATCGCAGGTGCGGTCATCGTAGATGCAGCTTGGCGTCGCAGGTGCGGAGGTTGCTTGGCTGGGGTCTCATCGCAGATGCGGAAGGTGAGTCACACCTACGAGCCCGTAGGTGCGGTTGGCTGAATGCAGGTTGGGGAGGGGGACTTTAAGCGAAGTCCGCAGGTGCGTACCCTTTGTCGCAGGTGCGGGGGCCGCAGATGCGGAACCCTGGGCAAAACATATAAATTCTTGCCTTCGCGAATTTTAGCCATTTTTCATCAATTTTGCATACGGGTTGGAGCTTTTGGGAGAAATTTGAAGAGGGAATCAAAGGGATTTTCGTGGAGGTAAGTTTCATGGACCTAAAACTCGATTCTATGGTGGTATTTAACTGATTAGACATGAAATTAGTGGAATTTAAGGGTTAAAATTGGGGGATTAGGGCTTGGAATTGGAGACTTTGATTTGAGGATTTGAGGGACCGTTTGTTGTTGGATTTTGATGTATTTTGTATGTATGGACTCATGAGAGCGTAAGGATTATAGTTTTGCAATTTTTATCGGAATCAGAGACATGGGCATGGGGGTCGGGTTTGGTCGATTTCGGGATTTTTGATGTAAAAGTTATTTTCGAGTGGGCTTTGTTCCTTTAGCATGTATTGATGTTATGATTATGATTTTGGATAGATTTTAGGAGCTTTGAGGCTGAGTTGAGCGGCAAGGTCATCACGGAGTAGATTTTCATCCGGTTTGAAGTAAGTAATGATTGTAAATCTTGTTTTGAGGGTATGAAACCCCGGACTTCGCATTGTATCACTATTTTGGAGAAGCGCACATGCTAGATGATAAGTGTGTGGCGTATACCATTGAAGGATTGTGACATGGTCCGTCCCGTAGCAACTAATAATTTTCGTATTTGATTTCAAATCATATGTACTTTATGTTTTAAGTAATATTATTATGTTTTGGGCTGAATGTCGTATTTGGGCCTCGTGCCAAGTGTTTGGACCCCTTGGGGGCTTTTTACTACTATTTGCTCACAGTTTTGATTTGAAAGTTACACTAAGTCATGATTTTACCTGCTTACTATTTAATTGAGTTTCATTACTCCATTTTGATGCATATGAAAGATGTTTTAGGACGAGTTCCCTATTTTTAATGATAGCCCGAGTGGCTTTTGAGAGGTTTTTGACCGAGTGAGGTCGAGGGCCTATGTTGTAAGGATATTATGGGATCCGGCTGCGTGCCGCAGCATGTTACACTATTTATGACATATGAGAGGCCGAGAGCCTGAGTGATTATGCCACGAGGTGTCTTGTTATAGTGCTTGAGATGTATAGCCCCTCCAGAGTCTGTACACCCCCAGTGAGCACAAGTACCTACTGAGTGTGAGTGCTGAGTGACGAGTGATTTGGAGGCATGAGTGACAGTGAGCCCCGAGGGGCTGATTGCGAGTGATTGTGAGGCATACTGGGTGACTGATTCCGAGTTATGTTATTCCCGAGGGGCGGCTTATGAAATATGTTTTTGGCCCGAGAAGCTATGGATGATTTATGTCATTTTTACACTAAATTCTTATTTAATTTCTATGGAAACTGTTGAAAGGTACAATTTCAAAGGATTTTTTTTTACTGAAATTGACTTTTAAGCGTTATGAATTGTCGTATCTATGATTTTAAAAGAAGAATTGTAATTGCTATGGATTGATGACTTTTTTTTATGTGTTTCGTATTTCTCAAACTTTATTTACTCTCATTAATACTAAGTTGGCGTACTCACATTACTCCCTGCAACTTATGTGCATATTCAGGTGCTCGAGCGGAGTGAGCTGTTTACCTGTCCCATGGACCCTCGGAGATTTTGCGAGGTAGCTGCACGGGTCCGCAGCCCTGCTTTCTCCTTCTTACTTATGTATTAGTTGCATATCCTAGTATTATCTTGTATTAGAGATATTGTGTCAGACTTGTATATTTTCTATAGATGCTCGTGACCAGTGACTCTGGGATTTTGGGTTGTATGTATTATTCGGCATATCTTAGTCTGTCTAAAAATGCTTTAAATAAAATTTTTATCAATTATCGATTTAGAAATGATATAAAATGAAAAATTCTTTTTGTTTTGTGAATTGATTTGGCTGGCCTAGTATCACGATAGGCGCCATCACGGCCAGGGTAGTCTTGGGGTCGTGACACCCTCCTAAGCACTTTAGCACATCACATATTTCTTTAAGCGTAAATTCTTCAATTCCAATTTGAATTTCACAAACAATATAATCCCAAGTGCGTTCCCTTTTTCTTTAGCATACTTTACTTCACACTTACTAGCAAGGAAAATATATGCTTATTTCCTTAGTTACTTTTTTTTTTTTCAACAATATTTTTTTTCTCTTTTACCATTCCTACTAGTGGTGTATTCCTTACAATACAAGTGAACCTTTATTTCTTTCATTGATTACACTCAAAAGCCACTCAAGTTCCATTCTTACTTCTTCTAGGCTCATTTTACGATTAAAGTGTTATAAGAGGTAAAAGGATACAAAGGACTATAGGCTTGTAATGTGGTTGCCAAATAAAAGTCTATAGGCTCAAAAGGTTGACCAGGGATAATTTATTTTTGGTGAGAATTAAGCTCAAAAAGATCAAAGAAATCCTATAATCATTTTTCAAACCGAGCAAAGCCTAGGATTTCGCTTCAACTCGCATGCCAGATAAGTTCTAAACTCTAATGCAATGACACAGACTATACAAATTCTCACCATATATGGCACATGACTCACTAAAGACTGTTACATTCCGACTCTCAAACAATTGAAGGTATTCACAGAGCCAAAAAATATTAAGCATTAGGCACAAAGTGACACAAGCCCAGAAAATGAGACATAGGCATCAATGGACATGCTATCTAATTCAACAAGGCATCATATGCAACTTCATATCATAGAGAAGGTAATAAACATGCTAGAGCGTAAATATGATAATATCAAACAAGTCAAAAGGCGCTTAACAATCTCCTTTTTCATCCATTTATTACCTAAATCCTAATTTACTCTAATAAAAAACTACTACCTGGTTCAAATACATCCCATGGAAAAGAACTGAGGCACAAAGAAAAATCACGGGGGATTATTACTACATAAAAGAATAAAAAATCATATTTTTGGATTTTTCAGGTTTTTAATTTTTTGTTTTTGGTTAGACTTTAATCCCTCAAGAAAATTGTCTAGGAGATCCATCGTGGGAATTGTCCAATCATTTCTATTCTTATATATATATATATATATATATATATGTAATTCATTTTTCAAATTAAAATACTAAGAACAATCCTAAAAACTTAAAGACTCAAGAAAGAATACTATACAAAAATTTATTTTTCTTTATATATTCTATGCTAAATAAAAAAGAAGAAGCTAAAAAAAATTTAAAAAAATAAAAGAAGAAACTATTAGTTTATCTACTATTTACAAGTCACAGAGAATAGAAAATCTCCCACCCCACACTTAATTCATGCAGTCTCCTTAGTGCATATATAAAGCAATGAAACTGAGTAAGGTGGTAGGAAAAACTATCTGATCAGTTATCATCATCTCCCTCATTGTCGAGGGCCCCATCCGCAGCTGTCCATTCTTTATCCTCTGCTCCCTCATTATCATCATCCTCGGCCTCCTTCTTAGAATACTCTGGCTCAGCCTCTGAACACTCCGGCATATTGACGCCCTCGTCCTCAGGAGCCTCTGACCCTCACCAAGCCCAACCAGACGTTGGGAATGAGAATTGAGCGGAAGTGCTCATCAAAGTTGTCCCTCTCCTCCGTAGTGGCCGGCCTCCCTCCAATCCGAAGCTGAAAGTCCATCATCTCATATAGATAGGACATAAAGTTATCATCTCGGGCATTGCGCTCGGCACCTGTTAGTGAAGACATATTGCTCTCCTCCTTCGCCCAGATGCTGGTGATGTCCGTCTGTCGTAAGGGCGCGGGAATGACTACATCAAAATTGTGCTCCTCCTCTTTTCTCAGTTACTGAGTCAACATGTTGCCAAAGAGTAACCTATTAACTCTCTTTCTTGTTCTCGCCGGTGTCATATGGTAGCGTATCAACTGGCCCTATTCACCTTTGGGCCTGTCATTGTGAAATAAAGCAAGCAGACCCTCTCATGGTTGATCATTGTCTCATGGTTGCATGGTAGTAGCCGCATTTTGATCAATTTCAACCATACTTGAGTTTTTGGCTTGATTTTCTTCTTTGGAAATTTCCTATGATGTTGGACTCAGGCTGCCACAGAATTGACACCACATAGAGTGCGTCTCAGCGCCTGATATGTTGGGCGGGAAATGAAGTTACCCAGGGGCTCATGGGGAACATCCGGAGCTCCCAAGTAATTGCATATAACTGATGTAGAAAAATAATTAATCTCCCTTGAATAGGCACATACTGCTCAGGATCATACGGATCATAACCCGCATAGAACTCACGAACAAGGTTGATGTCCCTAGTGTTTCCAAATGCGTAGCTCAACCCAAGATCATGAATATCCTTCCAAATTTCTTGATACTTAGAATTTAGACGGCGCTCATGAAAAAATAAATCAGGGTGTACATGTTTCGGCCAACAAATCTTGTACCATTCCTTGACGGACGCGGATATACTCTTAATTCCATACTCTCGTTGTCTTTCAGGATATTAGCATTAGGCTGCCATAGCTGCTACTGCTTTCAACCCCACAACAAGACTCGAAGTGGCCTCCCCTCCTTTCTCTTTTTCGGTGGAGGTGCAGAGGAAGCCTTGCCTTTGGTAGGAGCAGTGGCCTTGCCCTTCCCTTTATTCGTCGTGGTGCAGTGGTATTCGAACGTACCATATTTGTACCCGCACATGTGGACGTTAGTCAACATTAGAGGGCATTGAATCATTTCAAAACATGGTCTTACGACCCTAACTTAAGAGTTAAGTGCATGTTGTTCAACAAACTTGAGGCTACTGAGACTTCACCTCTTTATTTTAGCATGCTTATATCTCCCATTCAATCAATTTATCATAGATGCTTACTAAAATTTTGATACATATATCTACCCATCTCAACTCCGATGAGCCAATCCACACTTAAGATTTCAAGAGGTGCATGACATAGTACTAGTATAACAACCCTGGAGACTTGGGCTCTAATGGGGACAAGAAATGCCTTTGAGTCATTTTCACAAACACGTGGAGAGCACTAGTGCCATGGAAGTTCTTGTGTGGATGAGGGAGTTCCTTAGCCTCCCAAATAGGCTTAGGAATTTAGTGTTATCACTCGTGTAAAAAACGACAATACCATTCCTACGGGGTTTATGGGTTAGGAAAAACATACACATTGTTACTATAAAAGCACAAACCCAAAAGAGCATGATTTAATGTCGCGGAACGGCGCAGTCAATCAAAATCAAAGTTCACTCAACACTTGAGGCTCCTTCAAATAAATCAGCGATTCAACATTTTCCTCATCCATTCCAAAGTAATGTTTCAACCTTTCCCGTTGACTCTAAACATGTTTTTCCAATCCTCATACTCAATTTCTAAAGCTCCACTTAAGAACACTTGCACAACTCTAAATGGGCCCGACCATCTAGATTTTAGCTTACCTATAAAGAATTCCAATCTTGAGTTATATAAAAACACGACATCTCTGGGTTTGAAAATTCTCTCTTGAATATGCTTATCGTGCATCATCTTCATCTTTTCTTTGCCTAGTTTTATCAAAAGAATGGTAACGGAACTCATTAAATTCATACAGATGTGTGACTCTGCTCGGGCCAGCAACCTCCATGTCAAGATTAAGTTGCCTTAATGCCCAGAGTTCTCTATGTTCAAACTCCACAAGTAAGTGACATACCTTTCCAAACACTAATTTGTACCGTGACATACCAATCAGAGTTTCGAATGCAGCGCGGTAAGCCCATATTACATCATCCAAATTTTTTGCCCTATCAGTTTGAGTAGCATTTACAGTCTTGGTCAAAACACTCTTGATTTCTCTGTTTGATACCTTCACTTGCCCACTTGTTTGTGGGGGATATGGAGTGGCAACCTTATGGCGAATGCCAAATTTATTTAAAAACTTTGCAAAGGCTCAGTTGCAAAAGTGGGTGCTTCCATCACTAATGATTGTTCGTCGGGAGTGCCACGGTTTCTACTTATTTTGAGAAATAGTCCACAGCTACCAGTATGTTCTTTTTGCTATATGAGCTGACAAATGGTCCCATAAAATCGATTCCCTACACATCGAATACTTCCACCTCTTGAATTGGGTTCACGGGCATTTCATGTTGACGGGAAATGTTCCCTGTCCATTAGCACATATCATAGCCCTTTACACAAAACTTTGCATCTTTAAACAACATCGGCCAATAACAGCCCGACTCCAACACTACTAGTTGTCCTTACTCCTCCAAAATGGCCTCCATAAGGTGAAGCATCATATGCCAGTAAAATAGAAGTTTGGTCTATCTCGAGGATACATCTTCGGATCATGTTATAAATACAAATCCTAAACAAATATGGTTCATCCCAGAATACATGTTACAATCACGAAAGAACTTTTTCTTCTACATAAAGGACAAGTCATAGGGAATAATACCACTCACCGGGTAGTTTGTAATATCCGCATACCATGGCTACCTCAAGGCTCGTGGCTAAAAATTGTTCATTTGAGAAAGTCTCCACGATCTCATCCACCTCAACTTTCTTTTCATCTCCTTCAAGCCTAGACAAGTGATCAACAACTTGGTTTTCCGTTTCCTTTCGGTCACGAATTTCCAAGTCGAACGCTTGCAGCAGTAGCACCCATCGAATCAAGCGCGACTTTGACTCCTTCATCTCAGTTAGGTACCTGAGAACAGTATGGTCAGTATAAACAATAAACCTTCGAGCCTATCAAGTATGACATGAATTGTCAAATACGAACAACACTGCTAGCATCTCCTTCTAAGTCATAGTGTATTTTAGTTGGGCGCCACTCAAGGTTTTACTTGTATAGTCGATTGGGTGCATGACCTTCTCTTTTCTCTTCCCAAACACTGCTCCTACAGCATAATCGCTCACATCACACATCAACTCAAATGGTTTCTCCCAGTCCAGTGAAGCTATGGTAGGTGTCGACACCATCCTCTTTTTTAGCTCCTCAAAAGCTACTCTACAGTCATCAGAAAACACAAAAGGGTGATCTTTTTCAAGCAATTTACACAAAGGGTTAGCAATTTTGGAAAATCTTTCATAAATTTCCTGTAGAAGCCGGCGTTATCAAGGAAACTTCCTATGTCCTTGACGGAAGTGGGTGGTGGAAACTTCTATATTATATCAATCTTAGCACAATCCACCTCAATGCCCTTACTTGATACTAAGTGTCCCAAGACTATACCTTCGTGTACCATGAAATATCATTTTTCCCAGTTCAATACCAGATTAGTCACCATACACCTCGTTAGTACTCTTTTCAAATTCATATGGTGGTCATCTAATGAGTTCCCCACCACTGATAAATCATCCATGAAACCTCCATTATGTCCTCTACCATATCTGTAAACATGGCCATCATGCACCTTTGGAATGTGACGACTGCATTGCATAGGTCAAACGACATTCTATGAAAGCATATATGCCATATGGATAGGTGAATAGTGTTTTCTCTATATCCTCCGGGGCAATAGAGATCTGGTTATACCCAGAGAATCCATCCAAGAAGCAAAAATGGGACCTCCTCGCCAATTTATCTAACATCTGATCAATGAATGGCAGCAGAAAATGGTCTTTTCAGGTGTCCTTGTTCAACCTTCTATAGTCCGTACAAACTCACCATCCCGTGCCTGTTCTTGTTTAAATCAACACGTTGTTCTTATTTTTCACTACAGTCATTCCAACTTTCTTCGGCACACATTGAACTGGGCTAACCTAGTTGCTATCATAGATGGGGAAAATGATTCCCGCATCTAACCACTTGATCACTTATTTATTCACCACGTCTTTCATGTTGGGGTTCAACCTTCGTTGATAAGGTTTGTGCTCATATTCTATTAGAATCGTATGCATACAAATAGTTGGGTTGATACCGTTTATGTCTGCAATGATCCAACCAATTGCAGTCTTACACTCCTTCAGAACCTGCAAAAGTTGTTCTACCTGCACATCTAACAAACCAGATAAGATAATAATAGGTAAGGTCAAGTTAGGTCCCAAGAAATCATACCAGAGGTGAGACGGTAACGATTTTAGCTCCAACTATGGTGGATCTTCAATTGATGGCTTAGCTGGAGGGTTCTTTCTTTCTTCCAAGTGTATAGGCTCGAATTCGAGCTCTCTTTTCCAATATTGTCGGCCTTCGAGAGCCAAAACCCACTCCGCCAAGTCTTCTATATCTACCTCTTCTAAGTTCATGAGGCAGGCTGCTGAAGGATCTTTTGCATTAAGCGTCTCATCTTCCTCCTCCGTGATCACACCCACTGCTTGAATCAGAGAGAAATTAGCAAACTCACTAGGTAGCTTCATGGACTTCTGCACATTGAACTTTATTTCTTCATCGTTCAGTCTCATCTTCAGTTACCCAGTTTCATAATCAATCAAATCTCTCTATGTGTCCAAAACTGGCTTTCCAAAAATTAGGGGAATCTCCTCATCAACTTGGCAGTCCAAAATGACAAAATCTATAGGGAACACAAACTTTCAAACTTGCGCAAGTACATCATCAAGTATACCTGATGGTTTCTTCACTGTTCGATCGGCTTGTTATAGTAAATAAATGTGTGCCTTGATCTTCCAATGCGTAACCTTTTATAAATAGACAAGGGCATCAAGTTTATGCTCGCCTCTAAATCACTTAATGCCTTCCTATGATGCACGGAATTGTGAAACTCCTTATGTCAGATAGCTTCTCAGTTATAGGTCTTCTCACAATAGCACTACATGTCTGAGTCAATGTCACATTTGACAAGTCTTGAAAGTCAAACATTCGAGACATCAAGTCCTTCATCATCTTTGCATAATCGGGTATCTTCCTCAAGGCATCAATCAATTGGGTGTTCACCTGAATGTGCTTCAACATCTCCATGAATTTCTTGTATTGCTCAACCTTATGATATTTGGCCAACCTCTGTGGGAAGGGTGCTAGAGGTCTCTTCCTTCTAGTGATTTGGGTGGGATTCTGTTCAGACACCTTTTTAGATACTTCCTCCTGCCCTTGCTCAGTTTCCTTTGTAACCTCTTTTTCTTTGTTTAGATCCTACTGAGCCTGCTGCACTGTTACTTTTGTTAGCTCAATTGACTCATCTATCTCATTTGTTACTAGCACAAGTATCTTAGTTGGTTGGCTTTTGCGAGTAATTTCTTGCTCTAAATGAAAGTCTCTATTGTTTCTTAGACTCACATCGATCAGCGTCTTCAAGCATTGCTCTTTCGGGTTGACATGTGTGTCTGCAAGTAGCATCCCTTGGGAACAATTATTCAGCGCCAAAGATATCTTCCCTATTTAAATCTCGATGTATCTTATCATTGAGTCATGTGCTTGATCCTTCTCTTGCCTTTTTTCATTTGACCCAATGAGTTGTTGCATCATTCTTTTAATTTTAGATAACCCATTATCGTGTCTCACTATCTGTTGTTGTTGGGGTTGTTGATAAGTTAGCTGTTGATTTTTCTAATTTTAACCATGTTGCCTTTGGTAAGGCACGACTTGACCCTGTAGTCGCATAGCTCTAGGATTGTTGTTGTTATTGTACTGCTGTTGTGTTGGTCTATAATGTTGATTCTGCTGCCCCCAATTCTGACCACCTTGTCTCTGGCCTCCAAAGTTGCTCACATAGTTCATATTCTCTTGATTGTTATGATTGTCACTTTCACCATTACACAAGCACATATATGTTCTATTAATGCATGGTGTGCATAATCCTCCATTTTTCATGTCAACTATGTGCACATGCTTTTAGCCCGACTCATCAATTATTTTGGTGAGGATACTCATTTGCGTCATCAGAGTGGCCATATTCTCAGCTATGGAGTTGTTTGGGTCTAGATCTACTAAGTGAACTACAGGAGTGAATGTAGAGTCTCTTGTCATCCATCCTGAATTTTGAGCCATTTTATCAAGTAAGACATTACATTCTCTGAATGATTTTCTCAAAATGCCCCACCTGCTGAAGCATCGGCCTTGAAGCTGACTGCCAATCCCCTATAGAACCTTTGACCAAACATCTGATCAGGAATTCCATGGTGTGGTCACTTGACCAACATCCCCTTGAACCTCTCCCACGTTTCATGAATGTTTCCGCTAGTTTCTTCCTGAATCTTAATATCTCATAAACTTGCTTGGATGTTTTACTGGGTGGGAAGAATTTGTTCAAAAACTTCTTGACTAATTTCTCCCAAGTAGTGATAGAGTTTATGGGGAGAATTGAACCAAGTTTGAGCCTCTACGGTCACTGACTTCCGGTGTCACATTCTGTTACCTTTGCATGACACAAATTGATAGGAAATTCTTTAGATGTTGTTGTGGATCTTCAATGTAAGACCCCGAGAATAGTCCCTTATTCTGCAACAGATGTAGCATGTTGTTTTTTATTTGAAATTATTTTGCTTATATCTGAGGGACTATAGCGGTTGCCAGATTTTAAGCAGTAGGTTGTGCCCAATCATACAAAGTCACTTCTAGCACCAAAAGTGCCACACCCTGACTGTTCGGTCCATCCCAATGTATCTATTATTTTGATTGTCTATGATGTCACCCGTATATAGTTCAATTCAGTCTGTTGAGTTCTGTTGTCATTTTTATTTCTTGTTTGCTCGATTTAGTGCCTTGAAAACTTTCTCAGTGTATGGTAATGATTCAAACAATTCACCACTTCTTGAGAAGTTTCTAGGCATGCACCTGAGAATAGTAAGTGTTTTAGTTGTGACACTTAGGCTCAAGGCATAACAAAGTCCTCAAGAACTTACTATTCTCAAGGCATAACAAAGTCAAGAGGCATTGCTTTCAATTCAAATCATAGCACAAGGTTTCCTATGCCTAACAAAAATAAAAATTAACTACACCCGGTTCAAACAAAACCCTTGGAAAAGAACCGCGGCACAAAGAAAAACTAAGGGAAAACTAATTAAAGCAAAAACTAAGACTAATATACATACAACATACAAATATCCCCCACCCCATACTTTAAGTTGTGGCATGTCCCCGTGACACATAATTAAAAAGCATAAGGTAGAGGAAACTTCCCTGGATTTTCTTCTTTTCCGAGAACTTATGAACTCCACCCCTAGTTCTTAATGCATTCCTCATTTTCGCTCCTTGGGATTTGTTTACCTTGAAAATGGTAATTATAATTATATTTATTTTTTTTTTCTAAAAATACGTGATCTATTTTAATACTGGTTTTTTAGGCAATAGATGCTAAATGAGAGGTCAGAAAATGATATAAAAGTGAAGGATAACAAGATTATGCAAATCGAGCAGCGGAGAGACAGGGTCTCGAGGTCGGTCTAAATGTGTCTCGAGGTCAAGCTCAGGGGATCGATAATGGGCGGCCGAAAGTGATTCGACAGTGTCGAAGGCCTCTTATGATCAATAATGAGCAATGAATGAAGAACAATTAATGAACAAATAAATGAAAGACAATAAATCAATGAGACAATTGTAAAGATTGTTTGAGTTAGAGGGCAGAGAATGTTCTTAGTCTTGTGTTATAAGTATCATGTGTGTTACAAAGTGACAAGGGTCCCCTTTATATAAGAGGGGGAATCCCAACATAGTACATGTGTAATTAATGCAAAAAGAGATGGTTGGTACATCCATTTAATGCCACGGTACGGGCTTGTACTATTTTGTGTATTTTGTCAGCTTTAACCACGTGCCCTTTAGGAATTTCCCGCCTTTCCACGTTGATCTTCGATTTGCACTGCCTTGAGGTTGAGGGCCTTCAATATTCCCCCTCGATGCCAAAACTTGAACCTTCGAGCCTTCTGAGTGTCGTAATGGCCGTAAAATCGGGCTCTCCGATTTTAGCCGTATACAGATAGTCCCCGCGTTTTTTAGAATGAAGTGATAAGAAACGGTCTTGACTTTTTTCCTCTTCGACACCCAATTATGACGTCAGTCACTTCATAGCATTAAATGATGTGATATAAAAAACTGTGCAGAGGTTGTTGTCAACACAATTTTGAGAAGCCCACGAACCGTCATAGGTTCGACCCTTCCGCTTCAAGCATGCCCGAAGGGCCTCTATAAATACTCCAATCACTTGCCTTTTCATAGTTTTGCATCTTCTTCATCTTCTCCAAACCTTCAAATTTTGACTAAGTGCTTTCCATTCTTATCTTCTGTCTGTGTTTGTTTCTTCGTCTTCTTACTTCAAAACTCGATTGTAATCATGGAAAAAACATCCAAAACGATTCCACAAAAAGAGGGAGACGCTTCTTCATCACGCCCATCTAAAGGAAAGTCAAAGACTCCTCCTACCATCAAGCAATGCATACCTAGCCCTTTCGACACCATTTCTGACTTCACAATAGAAAAACCCCCTTCTACACTAGGCCAATGCGAGCCCATGTCCCGATACATAAGTGTAGTATCGGATATAGAGAGTGTAAAATTTGACTACCGCTGGGGGGAGGCGGCCCGAGTAGAGATCCATACAGCTGACGAAAGCATAGTCACGCATAAGGTTGGCTTTCTTAGTGTATATACATACCCATTTACCTTAGGCCCCGTCGATTCTTCTTCTCCACCGGTTGACCCGGTGATTCTTGATTTTTGTCATCAATACCGAGTGACACTTGGGTCAGATCTATCCTTCTTTTTGGAGGATCATATATATGTTCCAACATATTACCAACATGGTCGAGGGAATGACTTTCACCCTCGACCATTTGATCAGATTGTACAACCCACGTCTCTTTTGTGGGGGACTAATTAAATGTCACCGTCGATCCACCAAGGTGTTCCTCGTCTGCATCAACGAGGATAAAGATCAGGGATGGATGAGCTAATTTATTAGAATCAGAACTTCGGACATCATCCCCGCTGGTAGAATGCCATTCCCGGAGGAGTGAAATATGAAGCGTAAGTATCCCCATATTGATTATGCTATACCACCTCTTTTTTCTTTCTACCGATTCTGAATATTCTTTCTTTCGACTGTGTAGCCATTTTCTGGTTCCCCGGCGCGGTACAGGACCTTCTGGGGTGGATCAGACTTTTGGACTCCCCCTTTCCATATAACAAACGCGTATGGCGCGAGCTGGCTAAAACAAGGTGGTAGGCGAAGAACCATGGTATGCTCTTGTTGCTACTGTTATCTCATTCTTTGTAAGAACTTTTGATGGTGATGTTTTTTGATATAACACGCTTGTGCAGGCCTCGACGAAGGCGCGTTGATGAGACCGCCACCACCTGGTGAGGAAGACGCTCTGAAGACCGCCAAGGACAAGAAAAGGAAAAAGGAGGCCTCGGCGGAGTCTCCAAAATCAAAAATGGCAAAGGCTCGGAAGCCCAAGACTGATGCCACGGTCTTATCCTCGACGGCCGCTAAGAGCCTGGGGGCCGAGGAAGAGAGTGATGATGCTTTCCCTTTGGTACAAAAGGCAAAATGAAGTGTTGATGCTTCGAGAGTTGTTGGGCGATTGTCTGCTGAGTTGGAGGCGGCCGATGCGGATCCGCCGTGTGTAGAGGAGACCCTCGAGGAGGGATTAGGTGCAGTCCCCGAGACGCTCATTGGACATGGCACAGTCTGTGTTGAGAAGCTCAGAGGGCTTGCTACTGGCGCTTTTCGGGGTCGGGAAGAAGCGTCGATGGAGGCTGATGTTGCCGTTGTATTTCACTCGGGCCCGTCATTTTCTCCAGGGGAGATACGAGATGACCAAGTCAGGGATGTCCCGGTTTGGAGACCTCTCATGGAGAGGATGATGCATTTAGAGACTATTTCGAGGGGGTAGATAAGGAGAGCAATGTTGATGCCCCCGTTGCCCTCGAGGAAGCCAAGAGTCTCCAAAAGCAGGTGACATTCGAGAAATAATATGTTGTTCTTTGATTTTCTATTCTTGTTTTCTGATTTTCCATCTCTGTGTTGCAGGTCAAGAAGTTGTATGACCAAGCCTTCTCCAAGATGCAAGATGATTTGACTCATCATAGAGAGAAGCTTAAGAAACTTATGTCAGAGTCGGTCGAGCTGGAGGCTTTATGTGCTCGAAAGGAGGAGGAATTGATTAACCTCCAAGCAAGCTCGGAGAGTGCACTTCAGGAGAGGGCCGACTTCACCGAGCAGGTATGCTGGTACCCACACTTTTATTTTTAATTGCAATGCTTGGTTCTGATTGACTTATTTTCTGCTTTTCAGATTAGGCAGAAGGACGCCCTGGTGGAGCGGTTTCGAGAGGAAGTTGCGGCCAAGGATGCCAAAATCCTAGAGTTGGCTCGGCTGAATGATGTCGCGGCTTCATAGAGGGAGGTGCTTCGGGGGAAGCTATCCTCAGTTCAAGACCTTATTCGAGGTGCTCAGAAGGAGGCTGCTGCACTATCTGCGGCCAAGTCTGAGGCCAATGAATTTGTCTCCTCATACAAGAGAGATGTTGCTGCTACGAATGATCGGGTCAGGGAGATATCCGAGAAGGCCGAGCTAAAGCTGGCTCGGGCAGTTTGTTATGCCCGTATCAAGCCAGGAGGCAAGCCCTCGAGGAAGTGAGCGCTAAGGGAGTTGATCTCCCTGCCGAGATTGAAGAATCTAGGGCCCTAAAGGAAAAATCAGCGACATCGACTACGTCGGACGAGGGCTCTGAATGCGGCTCGGATAGCAGCGAAGGCGAAGAGTAGATTCTCCTACTCTTTATCTTTTTTCTCTTTCTATATATGTGACCCTCGGGGGAATATTTGTAGAAACATCTTTGTAAATGCATTTTTTGAAATAAAATACCTCGTTGTTACATATCTACAAACTTCGTTCTGCAATTCTTGCGCAAAAGTTGACTTTCAAGCGTCGACTTTTAGCCCTCCGGAACCCGTACTTGCAATAGAGGACCCCCTCGAGATCGGACAACTTCTCGAGGTTAGGTCAGCATGGGAGCTTCAATCCCTCGAACACTGTGCGACAGTGTCATTTATGTCATATGACCGTGAAGTGACCGAGGTGGACCTACCGGTACACTTCCCCAAACGTTATGACAACTTTTGACAACTTTTCCAGTATTAAATGTCTTTCAAAGTAGTTGAATAGACACCGCTTGCTTTATATATATTCCTTATTCTAAGTCTTGCAACTTTGCAAAACTAACTTTCCTTTCAACGTTCTCTTCCTTCTCTAATCTTGTGAAATTGTTTTTGTCTCTTCCTCTTTACCTTTGTTTGAGTAGTTATGGCTGCTGTGCCCAAATCCGTTCACCAAGAAGAAGGAAATTCTACCTCCACTCCTAGCATGGTCGGTGGTACACCGTCGGCGTATGATGAGTTAATCTCGAGATGCTTTGCATTAAATAAAGACTTTTCACTAGAGAAACCCTTTGACGCCCCAGGCCATCGAGAGCATGCTTCGAGGTTCGTCTGATCAATAGAAGAAAAACACCTCGAGGCCGTGAGGAGAGACTGCGGCTGGGGGAAAAATGTGATGCTGTAGATACGATCTCGAGAAGAGAACGTCCTGACTATTACGCGGCGCCTTCCTGAGATTCTTTGGAAGGGCGACGTAAGGCTAAGCAACCGATGTCAAGGTGGTTGCTATCCGCCAAGTGAGGTCCCCTCCGCACGCTAGACGAGATTGTGAGTGCCGTGCAGGAAGACCAATGCCAACAATTTGAGAGAACATTAATGAGAATTGAATAAAAGCTTGATTGTATTAATGAAAGTTGTTACAAAGAAAGCAACGCGGTGTCGAGGGGGAGAGACACCA
>ML435072.1:16443-132438 GCA_005239525.1 Nicotiana knightiana | reverse complement strand
TAATTGTTAATTTATTATTTTGTTATTAGAATTAGTAAACATCACCAATTGATATTCAAAAGTATTGAGAAAAGTGGTTAAGTAAGAGTTTGGTATTTTGTAGACTCAATTGATACGTTCAATTCTCTGTGGGATCGACTTTGGGCTTAATACCCCAGATTATATTTGCAGCGCCCGTTTAGTCTTTTTATAAGACATAGTTGAGCGTGATCAACGGTCAACAACAAGAAACCAACACAAATCCGATAACTCTATGTACGGGCAAGTCAACTAAGGTATAGTCTATCCAAACTTCCTTTAAGGTCGGCAGTTTCGAGGGTATTCAACAATTCCATTTAAGGACAAGCAACATGAAAATAATCATAACTTCAGTTAAGACCAAACAATTATAGGATGAGATGAAGATAATTACAATTAGAGATAAGTAGTTAAGAAGACCTAGCATGACAATAAAAGGTGTAAAATCTTCAGATAAGTCAATTAGAAGTCAAATAGGCAAGATGAGTGAATCCAAAAGTAAGAAATACTACATTTAAGCAAGTAAAGATGAAACTGAAAATTAGGAAATTCAATCATGCCAACAAAAATTCATACTCAACGAATATAAGGACCTAAAATTCCTAAAAGGCCAACTTTCCACAAATAAGTACGAGCACGCACTCGTCACCTCGCGTACACGGACTACAATCAACATTGAAGCCTCAAATCCTAAGGGGTAATTCCCCCACACAAGGTTAGGCAAGATACTTAACTCAAAGACGACAACCCGGTACTCCAAATGGACTTCTCGGGTGAAAAGGCCTCCAGACGGCACAAATCCAACTAGAACAACTTCAAAACACTCATAAACTTATAAGGAAATATTCCAGATAATAAAGTTTCGATCTTTACAAAAATCTAAAGATCGACCCAAAAGTCGACCCTCGAGCCCGCACCTCGGAACCCGACAAATTTTATAAAATCCGAACACCCATTCCAAAATGAGTTCAACCATACAAAAATACCAAATACCATTTCGCCCCTCAAATCATGAAATTTCGTTTTTGGAAATTCTTCAAAAACCAATATTTTTCCCAACTAAAAACACAATTTAAATGATAAAAATAAAGACTAAATTATGGAATATATTTAATTCTAGGTGAAGAACACTTACTCACTTGATCAGCTTGAAAACCCCCAAAAATCACTCCCAAATCCGAAGTTCAAAACTCAAAATATGAAGAAAAATGGCAAACCCTCGTTTAAATGATACTGCCAGGACTTCCGCACCTGCGACCACTTAGCCGCATCTGCGCAACTACAGGTGCACATGGACAATCGCACCTGCGCCCAACTTCCGCTTCTGCTCCTAAAGATCCGCTCCTGCGGCACCGCACATGCGACCATTTCTCCGCATTTGCAGAGACTGCCCAGGCTAGCTCCACCCGCACTTGCGCCTCCTCCATCGCACCTGCGCCCAAGGTCCGCAGGTCCGATTACACCAGAACTCAGCCTTCCCCAAAACCATGAAATTCATTTGCGACTCGTCTGAAACACACCCGGGGCCCTCAGGACCCCGTCCAAGCATACCAACAAGTTCCATACTCTAATACGAACCCGCTCGGGGTCTCAAATCACATCAAACCACGACGAAGCTAAGAATCGCACCATGAATCGCTTATGAACTTTCAAATCTTCAAACTTCTAAACTCGTGCTGAAACCTATCAATTCAACCCGGAGTGACGCCGAATTTTGCAGACAAGTCCCAATTGACATCACAGAGCTGCTCCAACTCTCGAAATCGCATTCCGCCCCCGATATCCCAAAAAGTCAACTGTGGTCAAACTACTCCATTTTCCAAACTTCAAATTTTCAAACTTTCGTCGAATTGCCTCAAATTACTCTACGGACCTCCGAATCCAAATCCGGACGCATGCCTAAGCTCAAAATCACCAACGAAACTGCATTATCAAAAACTTATTCCGGAGTCGTTTACATAAAAAGTCAAATTTCGGTCAAATTTCATCGCTTAAGCTTCCAAAATTAAAATCTTTCTTCCAATTCGACTCCGAATCATCCGATAACTAAATCCAACTATGCACGCAGGTCGATATACACAATGTGAAGCTGTTCAAGACCTTATGCCACCAAACAGAGCTTAAATTCTCAAAACGACCGGCCGAGTCGTTATCATTTCAAAATGCATTTGGAATGGTCTCTTTGACTCAAAATGGATATCCATTTTTCTCCAATTTTTATGTAAAGAATGATTGCTCCAAAGCTCCCATAAAAAGAGTTTACTACAGAGTGTTTGGCCCCCAACATTTAGAAATATTAATTCAGCCCCTCTTCCAGCTAAAGTCTTGAATTAGTAATTGAGATATTATTTGGCAATATATCATGCATCCATCTATAACATATTTTTTGGTGGTGTTGTCAAGGATCGCTTAAGACACAATTACGCCCTGATGTTAGGTGCAAAACTGGTTGTGCACTTCACCTTGCTTCATTGGCGCTTAAGTGCAGTAACCAAGGCACTAATGCACCTTATTGCGAAATAGTGCAGGCATGCATAATAAAATCACATAATTATAAATTTTTTATTTCATCTGTCCATAAAATTGTTATTTATGCTTATAATTACTATTCTTGAGTTTTTTTTTGTTTTTTTTGCGCATTTCTTTATTAAGGCGCTTTTCGCTAATTCTTAAGGACTATCTTCGCTTTTTTGTTCCTTTTAATACACATGGGTAATTCATTTGCTTGAACAATTAAGTAATTCACATCGTTGTTCTTGTCCACAATTTAACAAAGTTGTTAATATTGGAGGTCTACATTCACAATTATTCATCCAATAAAATCAGTAATAAAAATGACTGCTAACAAGCGCAAAGGAAATTTTTTTTCCCCTGTTGATAAAAGTTAAACTAGTGTTGTGAACCAATTTCTCCTATAGGCGATGATAGCGTCCAACGTTATCGCTAAGCAAATCAATAGTGAACTAACCACATAATTGTTTCTTTTAATAATTTAGAAATAGTTGATTTTTAATTACTGAATAAATAAGAAATGAAAATTTAATAAAGTGAGATAAATAATTTTTAAGGGAAAATGAAATAAGTAAATAACCAAAAATCATCATGTGTCTACTAGCAAAATTTTCAAGACCTGGTGTCACAAGTGTATGAGCTACTAGTAGAATATACACAAAAAAATACTACACTACTGACTGAAGGGAATTAGACAGAAAGTAAAAGCAAAAAAATACTTCGGGCGCTGCAGAACGGGCTCGGAAGGTAGCTCACCGCAAAGTCTCATGGAATCAAGAGTGCGCGTCGGGATGATAACCAGATGCACATGCCTCAGATTCTGCACGATTAGTGCAGAAGTGTAGCGTGAGTACATAAACAACATGTACCCAGTAAATATCTAGTCTAACCTCGAAGAAGTAGTGACGAGGGGTCGACTTCGACACTTACTATGACCTAACAATAAAATACTGAGATTATAATTAAGCATGAGCTACATAAATGAAGCTGAAAACTCAATAACAAGACATAAATAAATAATTCTTTCACTAATAGTAAACCACAATTCAGTTTCCATCATTTAATAATTTAAACTCTCAAACCAATGAAACAATATCAAGTATAACTGGGCTCCAAGTATTATTACGCACGAATTATGCCGAGGTCGTACGACCCGATCCAAAATACAAATATATAAACTATGAACTGCCGAAAGTCGAATGACATGAACCATAGATGCATCTATTCTAATCATGAGGCGTTCGACCCGCTCCACAAGAAGAGAAGATACTTTATAAGCAACTGATTCAAAGATTATTAAGCGGTTAATATTCAAAGAAGCGTTAAATTCTTATTAACGGTCAAGTAACCCGTCCAAAACTTAAGTAAATGAAATTCGGCCTTTTACAATTCCTTTATCAAGTTCCAATATGATTTAAGCACTTAAATTAACAAGTAGGGTGCAAACATCTCAAGTATAACGTGATTTTCGTCCTAAACCACCTGGACATAAGCATACTTAGTAGCTATGCACGAACTCTAGTCACCTCGTGCGCACATAGCCCCTCACAAATAGAAGCACATATTAATTCAATTCGCCTATGGGGTTCCTCTTATAAGGTTAGAAAAGAGGCTTACCTCGTTCTCAAGTTCAATTTCGGTCCACAAATGTGCTTTAAACCCTCAACTCGGTGCCAAACGACTCGAAACTAGTCAAATGTTATATAAAATTGTCAATACGTGCTCAAAAGTTCATATTCTGACTATTAAAGTGATTACCCAACCCTAATTGAAGAATTCCTAAAATTCATCCTCGGGCCCACGTGCCCAGATTATGGAAATTTTTGAAGAAAGTTGTTACCATAACCTCACGAACTCAAATATATAATTTTCACTAAATTCCATAACCATTTCCGCGGCCAAATCCCATTTTGATCAAAGACCTAGGGTTTTCATCTAAACCCATGATTTCACAAATTCTTCATATTAAATCTTTCACACTGTGTAAAAATTACTTACCTCAAGGTGTTAGGTGAAAACCTCTCTCTAAGAGCTCCAAAAATCGCCTAAGGAATGAAGTAAATGAGCTCACAATGCCTAAGTTCCGAATTAAATAAGGTTCTGCCTTCTGCGATTTTTGCACTTGCGGAGGTTTGGCCGCTTTTGCGGCTCCGCGTCTGCGGAAAAGGCCTCGCATATGCGGTACTCCCCTCAGCTGGCTCCCTTGATTCTGCGACCATCGGCTCATTTCTGTGAGACCGCTTCTGCGGTTCATGCGCCACACCTACACCCTCAGTCCGCTCCTGCGATGGCCTTCTTCGCACCTGCGCCTCCGCAGGTGCGGTACCTTCCCCGCTTCTTCGGTTACCGGGCAACCTACATTAGGACGCTTTTGCGGTACGTGGTTCGCTTCTGCAAGCTCGCACCTGCGGCTGGCCCTCCGCACGTGCGATTGCACCAGAAGTTGAGAGCTTCAGCTGATGCTCCCAAGTCCAAACTTGGTCCGCGCCTAGTCTGATTAACACTCGATGCCCCGCCCAAATATACCAACTAGTTTGAAATTATAAAACGGACTCGCTCGAATCCTCGGAACGCGTAAAACAACATTAAAACTAAGAATCACACCTCAAACCAATTGAATCCAAACTAAGAACTTAAAGTTCTTCAAACTTACTCCGAACGTGCCGAAACATACTTAAACTACTCAGAATGACACCAAATTTTGCGTGCAAGCTTAAATCACCATACAGAACTATTGCCAAGCTCGGAATCCCAATTGGACCTCGATAACACCAAATCTTACTTCAAACCAAATTTAAAGAACTTTAAAACCTTCAAAGAGACAACTTTCACTATTAGGCGCCGAAACGCTCCCGGTTCATCCAAACCCGATCCGAACATACGGCAAGTTCGAAATCATCATACGAATCTATTGGAACCGTCAAATCTCGATTTCGAGGTCGTTACCAAAGTCAAATTTATCCCTTTTTGCCAACCTTAAGGAACCAAATGTTCGGATTTCAACCCGAACCCTTCCAAATCCCGAACTAACCATCCCTGCAGGTCATAAAATAGTAAAAACACGTACGGGAAGTCTTATTTAGGGGAATGAGGATCTAGAAAATAAAACGACCGGTTGGATCGTTACAGCTGTCATTCCCGCAAGCTAGGCAAATCTTCCCTTTGCTGTATTGGTAGCTCCAAATCAGGTTCAAATGCTGTTAAGGGAGAAAAATATTAATCTAACATGTTCGTTACATGTTCCAAGCTCGGAGGATTCCACTGCATGCAAACTAGATACTCTAAGAACAGAACTATTGTTAGTTGACACTCTACAATAGGTAAGTAAGGCCAGATTACTCCAGAAAATGCTTAGTTTAGCATCAAATAGGGTGTACAAAGATAATCATAAACTGCATCAATCAAACCGATAATCCGAGTCAAATTGAATTTTTTTTTGACTATGGTTTGACTTGATTTGATTTGGTGTAGAAACCCGCCCATAGTTGATTTGGTTTGATTTTACTAAAAAAAAAGTCAATTCAAAACCAAAACAACCCGTCATTATATGTATAAAAGTTTTGATTTTTTTTATTATGATGTAATTTATAAAAATTTCTTAAACTTTTTAATAGTTCTCTCATTTAATGTATAATTTGAAGCTTGGACTTATAATTTTTGAAGGTCAAATATGTTTTATAGCCCACTAAAGTTAGTAACTCAAATAAAACCCAAAGCCAAATTATTAATGTTTATGCTAACAAAAGAAATTCAATTCAATACCAGAAAAGATAATAGTGTTGGATATCTATTTTTTTTAGTTTTGAATTGGTTTAGACAATGCAAGTGCATAACTTATTTCTTATTATTTAGTCATGTAATTAATACTTAGTACTTATAAGTCATTCTTATTTTAGCATGACTTAGTACTTTTAGATATGTTTAGTTTCATGACTTATTAATTAGCAATTTTTATTTTATGTGATTTCATTATCTTTATTGTTGAGTATTTTAGTATAATGTTATGATTCATCTCACATTATTTCATGTTATTTTCTTGGGTAACGTCTTATATAGTATTATCCTATTAGGACCAAAAAAATATTGAAGCACAAGTTATATATTTTATGCTACGAAGATTTTACCGAAAAAAAAACTGAATTGTTTTCAAAAGGGTTATATGTTTCTGCCTATATTCCAAAAAGGGCGATAAAAATGCATGCTTAAATGCTTTAAATGTGAATTGTTTTCTATGGCAACTACCTACACTCTAACTCCATGATATTTGCTCCACATGAATATCTCATTATCATTCTACACTATTGTGACTATCATAAAAGATTACAGTTACGCATCACCCACTACTTAATACTACCATTACATTCCACTACCTGTTATCTTTAACCGATCATTGGACAAACAGTTCGAGAAAATTGTTAAATTCATATGATCGGACGCCGTAGATGATATTGTAGCTCTGCCCCTACATTCTTTTACCATCCGCGCTGCTGCTGCTACTACTAGTATTATAGTAGGAGTAGTTAGGTCTCAATGGTTCATGTCAGTCATTTAATTAAAAGTACATAATTGTGATTTTCTTACATTATTTTTTAAGTCACTAAAATTAGTTGACCAAGTGATTCATGCTAAACCTTATCTTGGTCCAAACTCCAAAAATTGGCTAATAATTATTCCTTTACCGTCCTACCTGCTGCTGCTCCTGCTCCTACTACAACAACTAGTATATTGGGCACACAACAACGTTTTATGAAGCTTTCCACGCAAGGAAAATGCCTCTTTCCACTTATTGTCACGATCCAAAATATCCCTCCATAAAACGTCGTGACGACAACTAGTCTCTACGACTAAGTAAGCTTAACAAATTGCAGAAATAACAAAAAAAATGAAAGTAAAACTTAACAACTAACTGCAATAGATAACTGAATAACTGGTACCAATGCCGCTCGTCATGTACAATAACCAATACTTTAGAAATAACAGTCTTCCCGAAATCCGGAACATCATAAGTCACAAGCTACATAGGAAAATAGTATCTCTATACACCAGAATCCAATAAAAGAAATACAGAAGGTATTTGACATAGGGGAGAATAGAGGGAGACCCCGAGGTCTGCGGACGCAGCAGATATACCTTGAAGTCTCCAAATTGTCTCTGCTCACTGATAATGTGGCTGATAATGAACGCCTGAATCTGCACACAAAACATGAGCAGAAGAGTAGCATGAGTACACCACAATGGTACCTAGTAAGTGCCAAGCCTAACCTCGGTCAAGTAGTGACGATGTCAGGTCAGGTCCACTGATATATAATAAATAAAGCAGGAGAATATAACAGTATAATAAGAGATTGAAATTTAACAAAAAGAAAAACACAGCAAAACAGCAGTACAAGACACAGGGATAAACAACAGGGGATCTCCCGAGATACCGTCTCGTAGTCCCAAAGTAAATATGCAGGTAGAACTCACGAGGTACCGTCTCGTAGTCTCAAAAGTAAATATACAGGGAGAACTCCCGAGGTACCGCCTCGTAGTCTTAAAAGTAAATGTGCAAGGAGAACTCCCGAGGAACCACCTCGTAGTCTCAAAAGTAAACACAAAGCTCAAACCGATAAATATAACAGTTAAAAACAAGAATTCTACAGTTAAGACTGATAAAGAACAAGGAAAAGCAGGAAATCAACTAGGCATACTGCACAGAGTTCAAATAAGCAATTAAAGCACGTAGACATCCAATATTAGACTAAACAGGATAATTACACATGTTGGTATAACTCAATTAAGAATGAAAACAGGTTACTACTCAGTAAAAATCGGGTTTTACAACAAATAGCCGGTGTACGCACTCGTCACCTCACGTACATGGTGCTCACATATTACAACAGTACCAAATCCTAAGGAGATTTACCCCACACAAGGTTAGGCAAACCACTTACCTCGAACCAAGCTCAAATCAATCCATAAGAATGCCTTTTCCTCGATTATCCGGCTCCGAATGTCCCAAATCCCAAAGTTCTCTCTGAAAAATCTTTGAATTATCACCTTAATCCAAGCTCTCAAAGTCCCAAAATCGAAAATGGGATAAAACCCTCGAACTTGCCCCTTTTCTACCCAGCGATTTCGCATTTGCGGGCCTCCAGTCGCACCTGCAGAATTTCCCTCGCAGGTGCGGAAATGACTTAAGAGGGCTGGGTCCGCATCTGCGATGAAAGGGCCGCATCTGCGTCTGCGCACCTACGGAAAATTGTCCGCTTTTGCGGTCCTCCTCTGCGCCTGCGGTCCCTTAGGTGCATCTGCGGGCATCGCAAATGCGGAATCCTCCTCGCATCTGTGACCCCTGACAAACCATTCCAATCCGCTTCTGTGCTTGCCTCTACGCACGTGCGATCCCGCCATATGGTGCCATCTGGATGCTCGACTGATAACTGTTGTTGTAGGCGAACTCTGCAACTAGCAAGAACTGATCCCACGAACCTCCAAACTCCATCACATATACATGGAGCATATCCTATAATATCTGAATGGTGCGCTCGGACTGTCCGTCCGTCTGAGTGTGAAATGCTGTGCTAAGATCCACTCGAGTACCCAACTCATGCTGTACGGCCCTCCAGAACCGTGATGTAAACTGCATACCCCAGTCAGAGATGATAGATATCGGTACGCCATGAAGCCTGGAAATATCGCGAATATAAACTCGAGCCAGTTGCTCGGAAGCATAGGTAGTCATCACAGGAATGAAATAAGCTGACTTGGTCAGCCTATCCACAATCACCCAAACTGCATCAAACTTCCGCTGAGTCCGTGAAGCCCAACAACAAAATCCATAGTGATCCGCTCACATTTATACTCCGGAATATCTAACTTTTGAAGCAACCCACCTAGTCGTTGATGCTCATACTTCACATGCTGGCAATTTAGACACCGAGCTACATACTCCACTATGTCCTTGTTCATTCTCCTCCACCAGTAATGCTGCCTCAAGTCCTGATACATCTTTGTGGCATCCGGATGAATGGAATACCGCAAACTGTGAGCCTCCTAAAGAATCAAATCACGCAAACCATCCACATTGGGCACACATATCCTGCCCCGCATCCTCAATGCACCATTATTGTGACAACCCGACCGGTCGTCTTGAGAGTTATAGCCCCTATCCCCTATTAACTACTTCCCCGTATCTATTTTTGCTATTGTGACTTGCCGGGAGGTTTCATTTTGGTTTTTGGAGTGTTTTGGGACACTTAGTCCCTAAAACAGGAGCTTAAGCCTTAGGATTTGGACCATAGTCAGAACTGTATGAAGAGGCTCCGGAATGGAGTTCCGTCGGTTTCGTTAGCTATGTTAAGTGACTTTGAACTTAGGGGAGTGTTCAGATTGTGTTTTGGAGGTCTGCTCATTTAGGCTTGAAATGGTGAAAATCAAAATTTTGGAGAGTTTGACCGGTAATGGACTTTTTGATATCGAGGTCGAATTCCGACTCCAGAAGTTGAAGTAGGTCCGTACGGTTGAATATGAATTGTGTGAAAATTTAGGTTCGATCGGACGTGGTTTGATAGGTTTCGACATCGGTTGTCGAATTTGGAAGTTTCAAGTTCTTTAAGTTTGAATTGGAGGATGATTCATGATTTTAGCATTGTTTGATGTGGTTTGAGGGCTCGACTAAGTTCGTATGGTGTTTTAGATTTGGTTGATATGTTTGGTTGAGGTCCTGGGGGCCTCGGGTGCTTAACGGATGAAAAATTGGACTTGTGCAATTTCTGATGTTGATGGTTTCTAGTGTTTCGCACCTGCAGTGGGGAGACCGCAGGTGCGGACTTGCACATGCGGAGAGAAGGGAGTAGGTGCACTTTTGGTCATGAGAACCTGTGAGCACAGATGCGAGATGAGGGCCGCATCTGCGCATCCACATATGTAGTGTGGTAGTCGCAAAAGAGGATTTGGGGAGGAAGATGAGGTGGCCAAGGTTCCGCAGAAGCGGACGAATAAGCGCAGAAGCGCGTCCGCAGGTGCGGAGGGTAGTGCACAGGTGCAAAGCCTGGGAGTTTAATGAAACTCCGTAGGTGCAGAGTCTTAGCCGCAAAAGAGGGACTGTAGATGCGGATAAAGGCCCGCAGAAGCGGTTTGACTGGCAGAAAAGATCTAAGTGCGAGGGTTTGATTTCATTCTTCATTTTTTGGACTTGAGAGATCGGATTTTGGCAATTTTTTCGAGGGATTTTCAGAGGAAGCTTTGGGGTAATGATTCCTAACTCGTTTTATGTTGTATTCCATTAATCCATAGTTGTTTTCTTCATTAAATTAAGGAAATTAGGTGAGAAATTTGGGGAAAAGTTCTTCAACCAAATTTTTGAGTTTTGATTGGGATTTAGACATCGGATTTGGGTAATTTTGGTACGAGTAAACTCGTGAGTGAATGCGTGTTCATATTTTGTGACTTTTACCCAACTCCGAGACGTGGGCCTGGCTAGGCTTTTTAGGGCACTTTTCCAATTTCTTGTTTTAGCTTTGATTTCAGTAGCTAGATTAGTTCCTTTTAGTTATATTTATGTTATGTAATTGATTTTGGCTAGATTTGGGTCATCGGAGTCAGATTTTCGTGGAAAGAGCATTGTTACGGATTGATTGAGCTTGGTTCGAGGTAAGTGACTTGCCTAACCTTGTGTGGGGGAACTCCCCCTAGGATTTGGTACTGTTTTGATATGTGAGCACCGTGTACGTGAGGTGACGAGTACATACACAGGCTAATTGTTGTAAAGAAAAAATGATTTGTGCTAGTAATAACCTGTTTCCTTCTTATTTGAGTCATATCAGCATGTGTAGTATCCTTTTAGATTAGAATAACATGTCTACTTGCCTTAATTGTTTATCTGAATTCCGTGTAACATGTTTAGTGAATTTCCTGCTTCTCCTTGACTTGTACTTAGTCTAAATTGTAGGATTTCGTGTTTTAGCTGTTGAATTATATTGTTTGATCTGTGTATTTACTTTTGGGACTACGAAATGGTATTACGGGAGATCCCCCTGCATATTTACTTTGGGACTAAGGAACGGTATTCCGGGAGATCCCCCTGTTTTGCATATTTACTTTGAGACTACGGAACGGTATTCCGGGAGATCCCCCTGCACATTTACGTTTGGGACTACGAGACGGTATCACGGGAGATCCCCTGTTGTTATCTCTATATACTGAGCTGTTAATTTCTATGATTTCATTCTTGTTAAATTTCAGTCTTTATTTTATTGCGATATTTCTTTCTGCCTCGTCTTATTATATATATATATATATATACCAGTAGGGCCCTGACCTAACCTCGTCACTACTCGACCGAGGTTAGGCTTGGCACTTACTGGGTACCGATGTGGTGTACTCACGCCCTTTCCTGCACATGTTTTCCGTGTGTAGATCCAGGTTCTTCCTACCAGTCTCGCCCTTAGTGTCGTTGCTGTTTATCAGACACTTCAAGGTACATTTTCCCGCGCTCGCAGATCCTCGGAGTCCCCCTCTATCCCCCTATGTTCATTTTTCCTTTATTTCTATAGATACTAATGTATAAAGTAGCCAGAACTTCGTAGTAGCTTGTGAATTACGGCGTTCCGGGTCTTGGGAGTGTTATGTACATTGAGCGAGAGTTGATTATTGTATATGCCGAGCGGCATCTCAACTGCTTATTAAAATTTTCTATCACTATTAGTTGTTAATTTTCATGTTTTCATTTTTGTTTCCGCAAAGTGAAGGCTTACCTAGTCGTAGAGACTAGGTGTCGTCACGACAATTCACGGAGGAAGAATTTGGGTCATGAAAAGTTGGTATCAGAGCTCTAGGTTCATAGGTGTCATGAGTCACAAACCTGAGTCTCGCGGATCGGTACGAAGACGTCTGTACTTATTTTCGGGAGGCTATGTAACTGTTAGGAACAATCATACTTCTTTATATTCCTTGTCGTACGAGTTATTGACATAAAATTCTAAAAATTATCTGTTCTATTCTTTCTCGCAGATGGTGAGGACCCGTGCCAGGAGATCTAACGACCAGGAACCCGTGCCCCCTACTAGATCCGCTAGAGTCCAGGGCCGGGGTAGAGGATGACCACGAGGTGCAACCATAACACCCGCGCGAGCTGCGACAGAGGAGGCCCCAGCAGCTCCAGCTGGAGGGCAGGCACTAGAGGTTCCTATAGCTGCACTAGCCCTCCAGGAGACCCTAGCCTAGTTCATGAGCATGTTCAGCACCTTAGCTTAGGCTGGATTGATCCCACTAGCTCCCACCACATCTCATGCCAGGGGAGGGGAACAGACTCTCGCAGCCCGTACTCCTGAGCAGAGGGTCCAGGTTGATCAGGCCCCAGAGTTCATTCCTATGCAGCCGGTAGCTCCGGTTCAGCATGAGACCTGGACAACTGCTTTTGAGGCGGAGCAACTCAATTTTGAGAGGTACAAGAAGTACCACCCACCTACTTTCGTAGGATTAGCTTCAGATGATGCTCAGGGTTTTCTAGAGGAGTGTCAATGTATTCTCCGTACTATGGGCATAGCGGAGACGAGTGGGGTTTCTTTCACCACTTTCCATCTTAGAGGAGAAGCTTATCAGTGGTGGTGTGCTTATGAGCTGAGTATTCTGGACGAGGAAGTCTCACTCACATGGACTCAATTCTCGGATATGTTTTTGAGAGAGTATGTTCCTTAGAGCCTCAGGGATGCATGGCGTGCGGATTTGAGCAGTTGCGCCAGGGTTCTATGACTGCATCAGAGTATGCAGTCCATTTCAGTGACTTAGCCCGGCATGCACTGGTTTTGGTTGCAGTTCGGAGAGGGTTTGTCACTTTATTGAGGGACTCCACCCTAGTATTAGGACTAGTATGGACAGGGAGTTGGAGATGGATATCTCTTATCAGCAGGTCGTGTGTATTGCCAGGAGAGTGGAGGGCATGCTTGCCCGCGACAAAGAGGAGAGAGAGGACAAGAAGTCTTGAGAGACTGGTTATTATTCTGGAGCTCGTACCCCAGCAGCTCGCCATGGTAGGGCTTATGTGATTCACCCCGTTCATTCAGTTCTTCCAGCCTCCAGCGGTGTTCCAGCCCCTTCTAGGCCTCAGGAGCCTTATTATGCACTACCAGTATCTAGTGTACCTCTTGCTCGGGGTGCTATTAGCGGCCAATCCAACAGACCTGGCCCGAGTCAGTCACAACAGCCACGCCCTCCGAGGGGTTATTTTGATTATGGGGACACTCACCATTGGTGAGGGATTTCTCCAGACTTAGGAGGGGTGCACCTCCATAGACTTCTCAGCCACCACGTGCTCAACCGGGTCTTTAAGCCATGCTTCCAGCACCAGCTACCGCCCCACCTGCTCAGCCAGCTCGAGGTGGAGGTCGGGGAGGTCGAGGCCGCCCTAGAGGGGAGGCCAGGCTAGGTATTATGCACTTCCGGCTCGTTCAGACGCAGTTCTTCTGACTCTATCATCACATGTATTGTTCCAGTCTGTCATAGAGATGCATCGGTATTATTTGACCCAGGCTCTATGTATTCATATGTAAACTCTTATTTTTCCCCACATTTGGGCGTATCTCGGGATTCTTTGAGTTTCCCTATTTATGTGTCTACTCTTGTGGGAGATTCTCTTGTTGTGGACCGCGTGTATCGGTCGTGTTTGATTGATCTTAGTGGTTTTGAGACCAGAGCCGATTTATTATTACTCAGTATGGTAGATTTTGATGTTATCTTGGTCATGGACTGTTTGTCGCCCCATTATGCTATTCTTGATTGTCACACTAAGACTGTGATGCAGGCTATGCCAGGCTTACCGCGATTAGAGTGGAGGGGTACCTTAGAGTATACACCCCGTATGATTATTTCATTTCTTAAGGCTCAACGAATGATTGAGAAGGGGTGTAACACGTATCTAGATTATGTGAGAGATGTCAATATTGATACACCTACAGTTGAGTCAGTTCCAGTAGTGAGGGACTGCCCGGATGTGTTTCTAGCTGATCTTTCGGGCATGCCGCCCGATAGAGATATTGATTTTGGCATTGATTTGTTGCTGGGCACTCAATCCATCTCTATTCCTCCATACCATATGACTCCTCCTGAGTTGAAGGAGCAGTTACATGAGTTGCTTGATAAGGGCTTCATTCGGCCCAGTGTGTCACCTTGGGGTGCTCTGGTCTTGTTTGTGAAGAAAATGATGGTTCTATGCGTACGTGTATTGATTATCGCCAACTGAACAAGGTTACAGCTAAGAACAGGTACTCATTGCCTCGCATTGATGACTTATTTGATCAGTTACAGGGTTCTAGGGTGTTTTCCAAGATTGACTTGCGTTCGGGCCATCATCAGTTGAAGATTCGGGAGCCAGATATCTCGAAGACAGCTATCAGGACCCGATATGGTCACTATGAGTTTCTTGTTTTGTCTTTTGGACTGACCAATGCCCCAACAGCCTTTATGCATTCGATGTAAAGTGTGTTCCGGCCTTATCTTTACTCCTTCGTCATTGTGTTTATTGACGACATTTTCGTGTACTCCCGGACTTGGGAAGATCATGAGCAACACCTGAGGATTGTGCTCCTGATTTTGAGAGAAAAGAAGTTGTATGCAAAATTTTCTAAGTGCGAGATTTGGCTAGACTCAATGGCATTCTTGGGTCATGTAATATCGAGTGATATGATCAAGGTAGATCCGAAGAAGGCGAAGGCAGTGTAGAGTTGGCCTAGAGCGTCATCAGCTACAGAGATACGCAGTTTTCTTGGTTTGGCGGGGTATTACCGTCGTTTTGTTGAGGGAGTCTAATCTATTGCAGCACCTATGACCAGGATGACATAGAAGGGTTCTCCATTCAAGTGGACGGAGGAGTGTGAGGAGAGTTTTCAGAAGCTCAAGACAGCTTTGACTACAACTCCAGTATTGGTATTGCCTACAGGTTTGGGGTCTTGCACTGTATATTGTGATGCGTTGCGGATTGGACTTGGCACAACGTTGATGCAGAATGGTAGGGTGATTGCCTACGCATCCAGACAGCTGAAGGTGCATGAGAAGAACTATCCTGTCCACGACCTTGAGTTATCAGCTATTGTTCATGCCTTGAAGATTTGGCGGCACTATTTGTACAGTGTTACTTGTGAGATCTACACCAATCATCGGAGTTTGCAGCATCTGTTCAAGCAAAAGGATCTCAATTTGCGTCAGTGGAGGTGGTTGGAGCTACTTAAGAACTATGATATCACCATTTTGTACCATCCGGGGAAGTCCAATGTGGTGGCCGATGCTTTGAGTCTCCGGGCGGAGAGTTTGGGGAGTTTGGCATATCTTCCAGCAGTAGAGAGACCCTTAGCATTGGATGTTCATGACTTAGCCAGCCAGTTTGTGAGATTGGATAATTCTGAGCTGAGTCGAGTATTGGATTGTGTGGTCTCTCAGTCTTCTCTTTTATGGTTGTATCTCTCAGTCTTCTCTTTATGATCGTATCAGGGAGCGTCAATATGATGACCCCCACCTACTTGTCCTCAAGGACACGATCTAGCATGGTGATGCTAAGGAGGTTACTATTGGGGATGATGGCGCATTGAGGATGCAGGGCAGGTGATGTGTGCCTAATATAGACGGTTTGTGTGAGTTGATTCTTCAGGAGGCTCATAGCTCGCGGTACTCCATTCATCCAGGTGCCGCAAAGATGTATCAGGACTTGAGGCAGCATTACTGGTGGAGGAGAATGAATAAGCACATAGTGGAGTATGTGGCTCGGTGCCTAAATTGCCAGCAAGTGAAGTATGAGCATCAGCGGCCGGGTGGGTTGCTTCGGAAGTTAGAGATTTCAGAGTGAAAATGGGAGAGGATCACTATGGATTTTGTTGTTGGACTCCCACCGACTCAACGGAGGTTTGATACAGTTTGGGTGATTGTGGATAGGCTGACCAAGTCAGCCCATTTCATTCCAGTAATGACTACATATTCTTCCGAGCAGCTGGCTCGAATCTATGTCCGTGAGATTGTCAGGCTTCATGGAGTACCTGTATCTATTATCTCTGACCAGGGTAAGCAATTTACATCACGGTTTTGGAGAGCAGTACAACAGGAATCGGGTACTAGAGTGGAGCTAAGCACAACATTTCACTCTCAGACAGACAGCCCAAGCACACTTGTGATGACCCAAGGGGTCATTTTATGAATTTAGACTCCGTTCTAGGATTATTAGCCGTAAAAAGATTAATTTTAACTACCTCAATTTGCGTGCATAGTCCGGGCGTGAAACCAGAAAGCTTTTATGTGAAAATATAAGAAATAATAATGTTTAAAATTAAAAATTTGGTTTTAGTTGACTTGAGTCAAAATTTTGAGTAAACGGACTCGGATCTGTGTTTCGACGATTCCGGGAGGTCCGTAATAAAATATGAGACTTGGGAGTATGCACGGAATTGAATTCCGAGGTCCCATGCATTAGAAATCAAATTTTGAAAGAAATTGTTCTACTGAATTATTAATGAAATAAAGAAATGAATTAACGTTTGAAACCGTTGGTATCGGGCCCGTATTTTGGTTCCGGAGCTCGATGCAGGTTTGTTATGATATTTAATCCTTGTCTGCGAAATATGGTGAGAACCGGAATTTATTTGACGTGATTCGGACGTCCGGTTGATAAATAGTGAACTTTAAGTGTTCTTGAGAAAAATAATGAGTTTTGAAGTTTAATTCATAGTTTTACATGTTATTTTCATGATTTGATCGCACAAGAAAGTCCGTATGAAGCTATTAGATTTACGTGCATGTTTGGTTTAGATCCCCGAGGGCTCGGGTGAGTTTCAAATAGGTTTGGGTTGTGTTGCGCTCGTTCTTTCTTATGCTTCGACGTCGTTTCTTTAAGTATAAATAATATCAAATTGAACAAATGAGCTCCAATTTTTGTTTTGAATGAAGTATATGATCCTTATTGTAATTATGGACCCGTAGAAAAAAGAATCATCGAATTTGGAAATCGTATGAGGATTTAATGGTTATTTTACTAAGGTTGCCAGATTTTTCAGGTTAATTACGCAATTGCCACTGACGATTTAAAAATCTGCACTATTTACAAATATTAACACCTACATATGTCCTATATTATAAGGTCAAATTGAGTGATTCAAAAGATTAACTTGACTAGAATTTCATAAGGAATCCATTGAGATATAAAAATCGAGTTTCGGGATCGTTTGGCACAAGAAACGAGGCAGAATAGCTGACAGAAAAATATATATAAAACGAGCAGACTTCTTCTTCTTCTTCTTCAAATTTTCAAACCCCATAGGAACAAATTTCTTCACCAAATATCATCCCCAAGTCGTAGGTAATCAATTCTAAACTTTACTCTTTCAATTACTCATTGTTTTTCATCACTTTTAAATCAAAAACTAAGAATTTTCATGGTAAAAATTGAGGGATTGGGTAGAGTTAGCGAATTTTGTAAAAATAAATCTTTACCTCGAATTGAGGTCGGATTTCGAAATTAATTGTATATTTGGGTTCATGGGTAAACGTAATTTGGTCCGAACCCCGAGTTTATGCCATGCGGGCTTGAGAAAACTTAGGAAAAATTATAATTTTCAATAAAGTCAATTCCTTAGCCTTAATTAATGATATTAAGTTAATTATGATTAGATTCGAGCAAGTTAGAGCAAGATTCTAAAGGAAAAGCTATAATTGAGCAGTGAGTTTCCTGCAAAATTGAGGTAAGTGCTTGGTTTAACCTTGACTTGAGGGAATAGGAATCCCCACTTATTTGCTATGTGAATTGCATGTGTGTGGTGTATAGGTGAGGTGACGAGTATCTATGCACCACCAAATGGTCTGTTAAACATGATCCCTTCCCCGTTTCCAATTTGATTGATTCCTGTCTTAATTGTTCTATGTTCATTATTGTTTCTATGACTACTAGGCCTTATTACCTTGCTGTTAAATATTATTTGGTTATTTTGGAAGAGTATTGATTGCGTATTTGTTTACCTTGTGGTATAGAAAGGTTGAGCAGCTTGACACTATTCTTGGAAATATATTTATGTTCCTGTTGGTTTCATTTTTGAAAATATTGAGGAAGTTGTGAGAAATGCAGCTTAATTGTTTCGTGATTGTTAAGGTTCACGTGGTTATTTGGTTTCATTGATTTATTCCCAATTGTTGTTGTAAGCGGGTTAAAAGTGTTGGTTGTTCTCTTGATTCTATCATGGTATATATAAAGACTGAGTTGGGTTGACAGTGTTATGATGGTTACATATATTTTGGCTGGCTTTGTTATGGAATGATATTGGTTAAAGCTTACGAGCTATACTGTTTTCTGTTTGCAATTGTTGAAACAAAAAGATTATGAAAGGCTTGGCCTGACTTGTGAAATTTATGAATAAATTGATATTAGATGTCTGGTGGGAGCGGGTTGCACGCCGCAACAAGGAGTGATAAGGGTGGACATGTGAGATCGGGTTGCACGCCGCAACAAGGAGCAATAAGGGAGGACATTTATATTTTTACTGAATTTCAAAGATAATAAAGATTTGAAAGACTTAAATATTTATTTTACTATTCTTCATATTTTCGGCGCTACTTTTATTTAAAATTAAAGTTTGGAAACTTGGAAACTATTTGAGAATTGGTTATCGATGAGGCCTGGAAAAGGGGGCTGAATTATTTTATTGTTGTTGCAATACTTAATTATTTGTTTAGATTTTCTTCTTGCTTTATATATTATTGTCACAGGTTATATTGCTAAAGCCCCGCCATAGCCTCGTCACTACTTCGTCGAGGTTAGGCTCGGCACTTACTCAGTACATGGGGTCGATTGTACTGATACTACACTCTGCACTCTTTTGTGTAGACCCAGGTACCGGCCAACATTAGGGATATTTAGAGCAGCTATTTATTGTTCGGAGACACGAGGTATATCTGCCTGCGTTCGCAGATCCTAAGAGTCTTCTCTTAGTTCGTAGAGACTGTTTTTTATATTTTTCAAAATAGTTATATTATTTCTGTCAGCCCATTATTTGTAGTATTCTTTAGTAGTCATGAATTGTGACACCAGTCCCTGGGTAGTTCTAGGTTTATTTATATAATTAACTCATGGCTCGGTTTAATTGATTATTTATTGTTTTATATTTGTAATTATTTATTGAAAGCCATTAGATTAAGTTTAATTTAAAATTATTTTATCCTGTTTAAATGATTAATTAACGGAAATAGCTGAGCGAACTCTAACATTGGCTTGCCTAGCAAGTGTGGTGTAAGGCGCAATCACAATCCCTAAGGTTGGTAATTTGGGTCGTGACAAGTTAGTATCAGAGCACTAAGTTTCTTAGGTCTCATAATTCACGAGCAAGCTTAGTAGAGTCTGAAGGATAGGTACGGAGATGTCTGTACTTATCTTTCAGAGGCTATTGAGTTAGGAAACAACTCCATTTTATTCTACTCTATCATGAAAATTTATTCTATCATTGATGATTGAACTTGTCTATTCTTTTCCTCTCACAAATCTCGACAACACGCAGAGCGTCTACAACCGGACAAGAGGTAAAGTCCCAATGACAGCTACGATTAGGGGAAGAGACAGAAGCGGAGCTCAGTCTAAAGCTCAAACATCAGCACCTATTGATCAGTCCCAAATGGATCTAGACGCGGAGGTTCTAGCTCAGTCGGTACATGTTGGACTAATTCGGATCCCAGAAGGATTTATAGCTACTCTAGTATTGCATAACAAGGGAATAGTTGAAAGTATCGGGGTTGATTTCTATGAGCTGTGAAGTTTAACATTGTGGATTATCAGGCATTTTGACCTATGACTTCGGGCCAAGTGGGGACGTTCACTGTCAAGGAATAGATTATGGGGTCATGTGTTATATCAGTTTTGGCTTGGAATGTATAAGGCCTGAGATTTTGCAAGAGATAAAGCTGGGACTTGCGATATGTCTGCCTCCTTAATAACCATATACCTTAGTACCAAAAGATTTATATAGACAACTTTAAATCTACAGAAGGTCTACTCAACGTGGAAGTCACTGTTGCGGATTTTGGAGTGCTCCAGAGGGAGTACAGTGGTTGACAAGCTTCTGGACTATATGATTCGTGCCAAGGTTTATCTGTATAGAGCTCTACCTTCGGGGTCCTTGTGCATCAATAAGGATGAGAGTTACCCCAAGAAATAACGAAGGGTACATAAATAAGTGGGGTAGCTCAGCGGTGTTGAGTCAACATGGTAAAGGAGAAACTGGTCGCTGGTGGTCGAAGCAAGCCTACAAAGAGGACGACCAGTCATTGCAACACCAACTATTTGACTTAATTCTCATAATGCTTTTTAAAGAGTTTGTTTCTCGAACTTTTCATTTTGCGTGGCGCTTAGGGTTTGAACGATTGTGTCAGGTCACCATGACAATGTTAGAACATGCCATCAAGTTCGATAAGTTAGCCTGTCATACTCCTACTTTGGTTCATATAGCTAGAGAGTAAGTCTACAGACTCATTACAGGACTCAAATATGATCTTAAAACTTTTGTACGACTCAGGGCAGGTTGATACTTCATTTCGGCTAGTGATAGAAATTGTCCTAGACTTGGCAGAGTTCTATTTCATCAGAACACTCAGGCTACGTGCCCCATTGTAGTTACAACTCAACTACATGACCAGCTAGGGAAAAAGGAGCCGGAATGTCGAAAGTGGAGGTTAGATTTCTAGAGGCGGAGACCCAGCCTGTTGATATATTTTCTATGGTATGGCTGAGGTCATTACATTAAATGGTGTCATTACAAGAACAATCTCTAATTATTATAAAGTGATGATTTCCTGAACTTAATACGGTTATGCGTATCTAATAAAATTGTTCTAATATGCTCCACTCTCGGGTGAACTTCGTAACTCAAAAATCTACTTATATGAATACTTGTATTGAGAAACTCTATGGAGATAGCTATGTTTATCATTAGGTGTTGTAGTTTTGTTTAATGGAAAATATTTAAAAGAAGAAAAATGGAAAGTGTCAATTGGCACGATATGCATGCTACTTGTGATTCAGAATTGAGGGAGAGATCCTTGCATTTTAATATGATTTGAGATGTTTAAATCGGGCTACGAGCCGCGGTGGAAGTTATATAAGGACGAGGTCCGTGTGATGTAAATTGTTGTGTTTAAATTCTCCCTTGTGAATTAAACTTTTACTATAGTACTGGTAGGGAGTCATGCATGTTAGGCTTATTCAACAATTTATGTATAAAATAATGATAATCATAATAATAAATGAATAAATAATAATAAAAGTAATACTAATAATAAGTAAATAAATAAATATATAAATTAAATTAATTAATTAACTGTGCATAATTTTCCAAATCCGTGTTATAATTATTGAGCTTTGGCCTACGAGGAATGTGCACGCCCGTATGGCGTTAACTGAGAAACGTTAATTCGGGTATATAATTATGAGGTCTTCATGAATCGCATCTCGTTATCAGTATTGTGAAGGGTAAAAAGAGGATTATTGTTACGTGAAGTTATTGAGTGATTCTGTAATTGATTATGAACAACTATTAAGATCATATTGAGCCGAAATGGTGTTCCATTCAAATGGTCAGACGAGTGTGGGTGGAAATTTCAGAAGCTCAAGATGGATTTGACTTCGGCGCCCGTGTTGGTGACGCCCACAGGTTCAGGATTGTGCATTGTGTATTGTGGTGTATATCATATTGGATTAGGTACAATATTAATGCATGATGGCAAGGTGATTGCATATGTGTCTCGGCAACTGAAGGTCCATGAGAAGAATTACCCTGTTCATGACTTAGAGTTAGCATCCATTGTTCATGCATGGAAAATTTGGAGGCACTATCGTTATGGCGTGCCGTGTGAGGTTTTTACTGACCATCGCAACCTACAGTACTTATTCAAGCAGAAAGATCTAAATTTGAGGCAGCGGAGATGGTTAGAGTTACTGAAGGATTATGATGTCACCATATTATATCACCCAAGGAAGGCCAATGTGGTGGCCGATGCATTGAGTAGAAATGCAGTGAGTATGGGCAGCCTTGAGTATATTACAGTTCGTGAGAGACCGTTGACTTCAGACATTTAGACGTTGGATAATCAGTTTGTGAGGTTGGATATTTCGCCCATCGGTCTTCTAGCTTGTACAGTCGCTCGGTCTTCTCTAATTGAGCGTATCCGGGAGCGGCAGGATGATGACCCGCATTTGATGTTCCTTAGGGACACAGTTCGGCACGGTGGTGCCAAGTAGGTTACAGTTGAAGATGATGGTGTTTTGAGGATGCAGGTTCGGTTATGTGTGCCTAATGTTTATGGACTTCGTGAGTTAATTCTTGAGGAGGCTCACAGTTCTAAGTATTCGACTCACCCAGGTGCAGCCAAGAGGGCCCGGGGTCGGGTTTTCAATTTTTTTTTTAAAAAAAACTTAAGAAAAATTATAATTTTCAATAAAGTCAATTCCTTAGCCTTAATTAATGATACTAAGTTAATTATGATTAGATTCGAGCAAGTTAGAGCAAGATTCTAAAGGAAAATCTATACTTGAGCAATGAGTGGCCTACGAAATTGAGGTAATTGCTTGGTTTAACCTTGACTTGAGGGAGTAGAAATCTCCACTTATTTGCTATGTGAATTTCATGTGTGTGGTGTATAGAAGAGGTGACGAGTATCTATGCACCACCAAATATTCTGTTAAACCTGATCCCTTCCCCATTTCCAATTTGATTGATTCCTGTCTTAATTGTTCTATGTTCATTATTGTTTTTATGACTACTAGACCTTATTACCTCGATGTTAAATATTATTTAGTTATTTTGGAAGAGTATTGGTTGCGTATTTGTTTACCTTGTGGTACAGAGAGGTTGAGCAGTTTGGCACTATTCTTGGAAATATATTTATGTTCTTGTTGGTTTCATTTTTGAAAATATTGAGGAAGTTGTGAGAAATGCAGTTTGACTGTTTCAAGATTGTTAAGGTTCACGTGGTTATTTGGTTTCATTGATTTATTCCCAATTGTTATAGTAAGCGGGTTAAAAGTGTTGGTTGTTCTCTTGATTCTATAATGATATATATAAAGACTGAGTTGGGTTGACAGTGTTACGATGGTTACATATATTCTGGCTGGTTTTGTTATGGAATGATATTGGTTAAAGCTTACGAGCTATACTGTTTTATTTTTGCAATTGTTGAAACAAAAGTATTGTGAAAGGCTTGGCCTGAATTGTGAAATTTATGAATAAATTGATATGAGATGTCTGGTGGGAGCGGGTTGCACGCCACAACAAGGAGTGATAAGGGTGGACAGGTGAGATCGGGTTGCACACCGCAACAGGAGTAATAAGGGTGATATATTTAGGGAGGAGCAATAAGGGTGGACAGGTGGGAGCGTGTTGCACGCCGCATCAAGGAGAAATAAGGGAGGACATTTATATGTTTACTGAATTTCAAAGAAAATAAAGATTTTAAAGGCTTAAATATTTATTTTATTATTCTTCATATTTTCAACGCTACTTTTATTTAAAACTAAATTTTGGAAACTTGGAAACTATTTGAGAATTGGTTATAGCTGAGGCCTGGAAAAGGGGGATGAGTTATTTTATTGTTGTTGCAGTACTTAATTATTTGTTTAGATTTCCTTCTTGCTTTATATATTATTGTCACAGGTTATATTGCTAAAGCCCCGCCGTTGCCTCGTCACTACTTCGTCGAGGTTAGGCTCGACACTTACTCAGTACATGGGGTCGATTGTACTGATACTACACTCTGCACTCTTTTGTGTAGACCCAGGTGCCGGCCAACAGTAGGGATATTTAGAGCAGCTATTTATTGTTCGGAGACACGAGGTATATCTGCCTGCGTTCGCGGATCCTAAGAGTCTTCTCTTAGTTCGTAGAGTCTGTTTTTTTTATATTTTTCAAAAAAGTTATATTATTTCTGTCAGCCCATTGTTTGTAGTATTCTTTAGTAGTCATGAATTGTGACACCAATCCCTGGGTAGTTCTAGGTTTATTTATATAATTAGTTCGTGGATCGATTTAATTGATTGTTTATTATTTTCTATTTGGAATTATTTATTGAAAGCCATTAGATCAAGTTTAATTTAAAATTGTTTTATCCTGTTTAAATGATTAATTAACGAAAATAGTTGAGCGAACTCTAACATATGCTTGCCTAGCAAGTGTGGCGTTAGGCGCCATCACGATCCCTAAGGTTGGGAATTTGGGTCGTGACAAGTTGGTATCAAAGCACTAGGTTGCTTAGGTCTCACAATTCACGACCAAGCTTAGTAGAGTCTGAAGGATAGGTCGGAGATGTCTGTACTTATCTTTCAGAGGCTATTGAGTAAGGAAACAACTCCATTTTATTCTACTCTATCATGCAAATTTATTCTTACCATTGATGATTGAACTTGTCTTTTCTTTTCCTCTCACAAATCTAGACAACACGCAGAGCATCTACAACCGGACAAGAGGTAAAGTCCCAATGACAGCTACGATTAGGGGAAAAGATAGAAGCGAATCTCAGTCTACAGCTCAAACATCAGCACCTATTGTTCAGTCTCAAATGGATCTAGACGCAGAGGTTCTAGCTCAGTCGGTACATGTAGGACTAATTCAGATCCCAGAAGGATTTTATAGCTACTCTAGTATTGCATAACAAGGGAATAGTTGAAAGTATCGGGGTTGATTTTGAGCTTGAAGTTTAACATTGTGGATTATCAGGCATTGTGACCTATGACTTCGTGCCAAGTGGGGAAGTCCACTATCAAGGAATAGATTGTGGGGTCATGTGTTATCGCAGTTTTGGCTTGGAATGTATAAGGCCTGAGATTTTGCAAGAGATAAAGCTGGGACTTGCGATATTTCTGCCTCCTTAATAACCATATACCTTAGTACCAAAGGATTTATATAGACAACTTTAAATCTACAGAAGGTCTACTCAGCGTGGAAGTCACTGCTGCGGATTTTGGAGTGCTCCAGAGGGAGTACAGTGGTTGACAAGCTTCTAGACTATATGGTTCGTGCCAAGGTTTATCTGTATATATCTCTACCTTCTGGGTCATTGTGCATCAATAAGGATGAGAGTTACCCCAAGGAATAATGAAGATTACATGAATAAGTGGGTAGCTCAACGGTGTTGAGTCAACATGGTAAAAGAGAAACTGGTCGCCGGTGGTCGAAGCAAGCCTACGAAGAGGATGACCAGTCATTGCAACACCAACTACTTGACTTAATTCTCATAATGCTTTTGAAAGGGTTTGTTTCTAGAACTTTCCATTTTGCGTGGCGCTTAGGGTTTGAATGATTGTGTCAGGTCACCATGACTATGTTAGAACATGCCATCAGGTTCGATAAGTCATACTCCTACTTTGGTTCATATAGCCAGAGAGTAAGTCTACAGACTTATTAAAGGACTCAAATATGATTTTAAAACTTTTTTACGACTCAGGGCAGGTTGATACTTCATTTCGGCTAGTGATAGAAATTGTCCTAGACTTGGGAGAGTCCTATTTCATCAGAAAACTCAGGCTACGTGCCCCATTGCAGTTACAACTCAACTACATGACCAGCTAGGGAAAAAGGAGTCGGAATGTCGAAAGTGGAGGTTAGATTCCTAGAGGCAGAGACCCAGCCTGTTGATATATTTTCTATGGTATGGCTGAGGTCATTACATTAAATTGTGTCATTACAAGAACAATCTCTAAGTATTATAAAGTGATGATTTCCTGAACTTAATATGGTTATGCGTATCTAAACAAATTGTTCTAATATGCTCCACTTTCGGGTGAACTTCATAACTCAATGGAGATAGCTATGTTTATCATTAGGTGTTGTAGTTTTGTTTAACGAAAAATATTTAAAAGAAGAAAAATGGAAAGTTTCGATTGGCACGATATGCATGCTACTTGTGATTCAGAATTGAGGGAGAGATCCTCACATTTTAATATGATTTGAGATGTTTAAATCGGGTTACGAGCCACGGTGGAAGTTATGTACGGACGAGGTTCGTGTGATGGAAATTCTTGTGTTTAAATTCTCCTTTGTGAATTAAACTTTTAATATAGTACTGGTAGGGAGTCATGCGTGTTAGGCTTATTCAACAATTTATGTATAAAATGATGATAATCATAATAATAAATGAATAAATAATAATAAAAGTAATACTAATAATAAGTAAATAAATAAATAGATAAATTAAATTAATTAATTAACTGTGCATAATTTGCCAAATCCGTGTTATAATTATTGAGATTTCACCTACGATGTATGTGCACGCCCGTATGGAGTTAAATGAGACACGTTAATTCGGGTATATAATTATGAGGTCTTCATGAATCGCATCTCGTTATCAGTATTGTGAAGGGTAAAAAGGGGATTATTGTTACGTGAAGTTATTGAGTGATTCTGTAATTGATTATGAACAACTATTAAGATCATATTGAGCCGAAATGGTGTTCAATTCAAATGGTCAGACGAGTGTGGGTGGAACTTTCAGAAGCTCAAGATGGATTTGACTTCGGCGCCCGTGTTGGTGACGCCCACAGGTTCAGGATTGTGCACTGTGTATTGTGGTGTATATCATATTGGATTAGGTACAATATTAATGCATGATGGCAAGGTGATTGCATATGCGTCTCGGCAGCTGAAGGTCCATGAGAAGAATTACCCTGTTCATGACTTAGAGTTGGCAGCCATTGTTCATGCATGGAAAATTTGGAGGCACTATCGTTATGGCGTGCCGTGTGAGGTTTTTACTGACCATCGCAACCTTCAGTACTTATTCAAGCAGAAAGATCTAAATTTGAGGCAGCGGAGATGGTTAGAGTTACTGAAGGATTATGATGTCACCATATTATATCACCCAAGGAAGGCCAATGTGGTGGCCGATGCATTGAGTAGAAATGCAGTAAGTATGGGCAGCCTTGAGTATATTACAGCTCGTGAGAGACCGTTGACTTCAGACATTTAGACGTTGGATAATCAGTTTGTGAGGTTTGATATTTCGCCCATCGGTCTTCTAGCTTGTACAGTCGCTCGGTCTTCTCTAATTGAGCGTATCCGGGAGCGGCAGGATGATGAACAGCATTTGATGTTCCTTAGGGACACAGTTCGGCATGGTGGTGACAAGCAGGTTACCATTGAAGATGATGGTGTTTTGAGGATGCAAGGTCGGTTATGTGTGCCTAATGTTGATGGCCTTTGTAAGTTGATCCTTGAGGAGGCTCACAGTTCTAAGTATTCGACTCACCCAGGTTCAGCCAAAATGTACCAAGACTTGAGGCAACATTATTGGCTGAGAAGGATGACAAAGGACATTGTTGCGTATGTGGCTCATTGCTTAAATTGTCAGCAGGTAAAGTATTAGCATCAGAGACCTGGTGGTTTGCTTCAGCAGATAGAGATTCTTGAGTGGAAGTGGGAGCGTATCACTATGGACTTCGTCGTTGGGCTCCCACGGACTCAGAGGAAATTAATGCGTTTTGGGTTATTGTGGATAGGCTGACTAAATCAGCACATTTCATTCATGTGGCAAGTACTTATACTTCAGAGCGGTTGGCTCAGTTATATATTCGGGAGATAGTTCGCCTTCATAGTGTGCCCGTGTCTATCATTTTTGATCGGGGTACGCAGTTTACTTCACACTTTTGGAGAGCAGTTCAACGTGAGTTGGGTACCCGATAGAGTTGAGTACAACATTTCACCCTCAAACTGACGGGTAGTCCGACCGTACCATTCAGATATTGGAGGATATGCTCCGCGCTTGTGTTATTGACTTTAGAGATTCGTGGGATCAGTTCTTGTCGTTAGCAGAATTTTCTTATAATAATAGTTATCAGTCAAGCATTCAGATGGCTCCTTATGAGGCATTATATGATAGATGGTGCAAATCGCCAGTTGGATGGTTTGAACCGGGAGAGGCTCGGTTGTTGGGTACCGACTTAGTTCAGGAGGCCTTAAATAAGGTCAAGATTATTCAAGAGAGACTTCGTGCAACTCAGTCTAGGAAAAAGAGTTATACCGATCGTAAGGTTCGTGATGTGGCATTCATGATTGTAGAGAGAGTATTGCTTCTTGTGTCGCCCATGAAGAGTGTTATGAGGTTCGGAAAGAAGGGTAAGTTGAGCCCTAGGTATATCGGGCCATTTGAGATTCTTGATAGAGTGGGGGAGGTAGCTTATAGACTTGCATTGCCTCCAGGGTTATCCTCAGTTCATCCGGTATTCCACTTGAATATGCTCCGAAAATATCATGGTGACCCGTCCCACGTGTTAGATTTTGGCTCTGTCGAATTGGACAAAGACTTGACTTATGAAGAGGAGCCGGTTGCCATTTTAGACCGACAGGTTCGTTAGTTGAGGTGTAAGAGTTATCTTTCAGTTCGAGTGCAGTGGAGAGGCCAGCCCGTTGAGGCAGCTACTTGGGAGTCCGAGTCGGACATGCAGAGTAAATATCACACTTTTTTGCAAATTCAGGTATCTTCTATGTCCGTTCGAGGACGAACGTTTGTTTTAGAGGTGGAAATTGTGATGACCCAAGGGGTCATTTTATGAATTTAGAATCCGTTCTAGGCTTATTATCCATAAAAAGATTAATTTTAACTACCTCGATTTTGCATGCGCAGTCCGGGCGTGAAATCGAAAAGCTTTTATGTGAAAATATAAGAAATAATAATTTTTAAAATTAAAAATTTTGGTTTTAGTTTACTTGAGTCAAAATTTTGAGCAAACGGACTCGGATCTGTGTTTCGATGATCCCGGGAGGTATGCAAAAACATATGGGACTTGGGCTTATGCCCGAATATGAATTCTGAGGTCCCAAGCCTTAGAAATCAATTTTTGAAAGAAATTGTTTTGATGAATTATTAATGAAATAAAGAAATGAATTAACGTTTGAAACCGTTGGTATCGGGACCGTATTTTAGTTTCGGAGCTCGATACAGGTTTGTTATGATATTTAAGCCTTGTATGCGGAATTTTGTGAGAATCGGAATTTATTTGACGTGATTCAGACGTCCGGTTGATAAATAGTGAACTTTAAGTATATTTGAGAAAAATAATGGGTTTTGAGGTTTAATTTATTGTTTTACATGTTATTTTCATGATTTGATCGTACGAGCAAGTCCATATGAAGCTTTTATTCTTGCGTGCATGTTTGGTTTAGAGCCCCGAGGTCTCGGGTGAGTTTCAAATAAGTTTGGGTTGTGTTGCGCTCGTTCTTTCTTATAATTCGACGTCATTTTTTCAAGCATAAATGATATCATATTGTACAAATGAGCTCGGATTTCTATTTTGAATGAAGTATTAGATCCGTATCTTAATTACGGACCCGTAGCAAAAAGAATCATCGAATTTGGACATCGTATCAGGATTTTATGGTTATTTTACTAAGGTTGCCAGATTTTTCAGGTTAATTAAGAACTTAGCACTGACGGCGTATTAAAAATCTGCACTATTTGTAAATAAAACCTACATATCTCATTCATTATAAGGTCAAATTGAGTGAATCAAAAGCCTAACTTGACTAGAAGTTCACAAGGAATCCCACAGCCCTCGGAACGAATTTCTTCACCAAATATCATCCCCAAGTCATAGGTAATCAATTCTAAACTTTACTCTTTCAATTACTCATTGTTTTTCATCACTTTTAAATAAAAACTAAGAATTTTCATGGTAAAAATTGAGGGTTTGGGTAGAATTAAGAAATTATGTAAAAATCGAATTGTTACCTCGAATTGAGGTCGGATTTCAAAACTAATCGTGTATTTGGGTTCGTGGGTGAATGGGTAAACGTAATTTGGTCCGAACCCGAGTTTATGCCAACCAGGCCCGGGGTCAGGTTTTCACTTTTTTTGAGAAAACTTAGGAAAAATTATAATTTTCAATAAAGTCAATTCCTTAGCCTTAATTAATGATATTAAGTTAATTATGATTAGATTCGAGCAAGTTAGAGCAATATTCTTTAGCATTATATAATGATATTAAGTTAATTAGGGTTAGATTCGAGTGTATTGGAGGTGAATTCAAAGGCAAAAGCTATAATTGAGCAGTGAGTGGCCTGCGAAATTGAGGTAAGTGCTTGGTTTAACTTTGACTTGAAGGAATAGGAATCCCCACTTTTTTGCTATGTGAATTGCATGTTTGTGGTGTATAGGTGAGGTGACGAGTATCTATTCACCACCAAATGGTCTGTCAAACATGATCCCTTCCCCGTTTCCAATTTCATTGATTCCTGTCTTAATTGTTCTATCTTCATTATTGTTTCTATGACTACTAGGCCTTATTACCTTGCTGTTAAATAATTATTTGGTTATTTTAGAAGAGTATTGGTTGCGTATTTGTTTCCCTTGTGGTACAGAAAGGTTTTGGCACTATTCTTGGAAATATATTTATGTTCCTGTTGGTTTCATTTTTTAAAATATTGAGGAAGTTGTGAGAAATGCAGTTTGACTATTTCGTGATTGTTAAGGTTCACGTGGTTATTTGGTTTCATTGATTTATTCTCAATTGTTGTTGTAAGCGGGTTAAAAGTGTTGGTTGTTCTCTTGATTCTATCATGGTATATATAAAGACTGAGTTGGGTTGACAGTGGTGCGATGGTTACATATATTCTGGATGGTTTTATTATGGAATGATATTGGTTAAAGCTTACGAGCTATACTGTTTTCTGTGCAATTGTTGAAACAAAAATATTATGAAAGGCTTGGCCTGAATTGTGAAATTTATGAACAAATTGATATGAGATGTCTGGTGGGAGCGGGTTGCACGCCGCAACAAGGAGTGATAAGGGTGGACAGGTGGGATCGGACTGCACGCCGTAACAGGAGTAATAAAGGTGATATATTTAGGGAGGAGCAATAAGGGTGGACAGGTGGGAGCGGGTTGCATGCCGCAACAAGGAGCAATAAGGGAGGACATATATATTTTTACTGAATTTAAAAAAAATAAAGATTTGAAAGACTTAAATATTTATTTTACTATTCTTCATATTTTCAGCGCTACTTTTATTTAAATCTAATTGATTGTTTATTATTTTATATTTGGAATTATTTATTGAAAGCCATTAGATCAAGTTAAATTTAAAATTATTTTATCCTGTTTAAATGATTAATTAACGGAAATAGTTGAGCGAACTCTAACATTGACTTGCCTAGCAAGTGTGGTGTTAGGCGCCATCACGATCCCTAAGGTTGGGAATTTGGGCCCGTGACAGCACTATTCAAATATTAGAGGATATGCTTCGTGCGAGTGTGATGGAGTTTGGAGAATCATGGGACCAGTTCTTGCAACTTGCGGAGTTTGCCTACAACAACAGTTATCAGTCGAGCATCCAGATGACACCGTATAAGGCTTTGTATTCTAGGGGATATCGGTCCCCAGTGGGTTGGTTTGAGCCGTGCAAGGCCCGATTATTTGGTACAGACTTGGTCCAGGATGCCCTAGATAAGGTGAAGGTGATTCAGGATCGACTTCGCACAGCTCAGTCCAGACAGAAGAGTTATGCTGACCGGAAGGTTCGCGATGTAGCATTCATGGTTGGAGAGCGGGTCTTGCTTCGGGTATCGCCTATGAAGGGAATTATGAGGTTCGGGAAGAAGGGCAAGCTGAGCCCAAGGTACATTGGTCCTTTCGAGCTGTTGCAGCGTTTTGGGGAGGTTGCTTATAGGATTGCCTTACCTTCCAGCCTAGCAGGGGTTCATCCGGTATTTCACGTTTCTATGCTCCAGAAGTATCACGGTGATCCGGGTCATGTATTGGATTTCATCTCAGTCCAGTTGGACAAGGAATTATCTTATGTTGACGATCCAGTGGCTATTTTGGACAAGCATGTTAGAATGCTAAGGTCAAAGAACATTGCTTCAGTAAAGGTTCAGCTGAGGGGTCAGCCGGCCGAGGAGGCGACTAGGGAGACCGAGAAGGATATGCGCAACCGTTATCCTCATCTTTTCATAGCTTCTGGTATGTCTCTATACTCGTTCGAGGACGAATAATTATTTTAAGAGGGGGAGGATGTGATGACCCGACTGGTCGTCTTGAGAATTATAGCCCCGATCCCCTATTAACTTCTTCCCCATTTCTATTTTTGCTATTGTGACTTGCCAGGAGGTTTTGTTCCGGTTTTTGGAGTGTTTTGGGACACTTAGTCCCTAAAACGGGAGCTTAATCCTTAGGATTTGGACCATAGTTGGAACTGTGTGAATATGAATCTGTAATGGAGTTCCGTCGGTTCCGTTAACTCTGTTAGGTGATTTTGGATTTAAGGGAGTTTTCGGATTGTGTTTTGGAGGTCTGTAGCTCATTTCGGCTTGAAATGGCGAAAATCGAAGTTTTGAAGAGTTTGTCCGGTAATGGACATTTTGATATCGGGGTAGGATTCCGATTTCGAAAGTTGGAGTAGGTATGTACGGATGAATATGACTTGTGTGCAAAATTTTGGGTCATCAGACGTGGTTTGTTAGGTTTCGGCATCAGTTGTCGAATTTGGAAGTTTCAAGCTCTTTAAGTTTGAATCGAATGATGATTCATGATTTTAGCGTTGTTTGATGTGGTTTGAGGGATTGCCTAAGTTCGTATGGTGTTTTAGGATTGGTTGGTATGTTTGGTTGAGGTTCTGGGGGCTTCCGGTGAGTTTCGGGCGCTTAACGGATGGAAAATTGGACTTGTGCAATTTCTGATATTGCTGGTTTCTGGTGTTTCGCACCTGCGGTGGGGAGACCGCAGGTGCGGACTCGCACATGTGGAGAGAAGGGTGCATGTGCGCTTTTGGTCATGAGAACCTGTGAGAGAAGATGCGAGATGAGGGTTGCATCTGCGCATCCGCAGATGCGGTGGGGTAGTCGCTGAAGCGGATTTGGGGAGGAAGCTGAGGTGGGAAAGGTTCCACAGAAGCGGACGAATAAGCGCAGAAGCGCGTCCGTAGGTGCAGAGGGTAGTGCGCAGGTGCGAAGCCTTGAAGTTTAATGAAACTCCGAAGGTGCGGAGTCCTAGCCGCTAAAGCGGGACTGTAGATGCGGATAAAGGCTCGCAGAAGCGGTTTGACTGGCAGAAAAGACCTAAGTGCGAGAGTTTGATTTCATTCTTCATTTTTTGGACTTGAGAGCTCAGAATTTGGAAATTTTATCGAGGGATTTTCAGAGGAAGCTTTGGGGTAATGATTCCTAACTCCTTTTTAGTTGTATTCCATTAATCCATAGTTGGTTTCTTCATTAAATTAAGGAAATTGGGTAAGAAATTCGGGGAAAATGGGGAAACGTTCTTCAACTGAATTTTTGAGTTTTAATTGGAATTATACATCGGATTTGGATAATTATTGTACGAGTGAACTCGTGAGTGAATGAATGCTCATATTTTGTAATTTTAACTTATTCTGAGATGTGGGCCCGGAGAGGCTTTTTAGGGCGCTTTTCCAATTTCTTGTTTTAGCTTTGATTTCAGTAGCTAGATTAGTTCCTTGTAGTTATATTTATGTTATATAATTGATTTTGGCTAGATTTGGGCCACTCAGAGCTAGATTTTCTTTGAAAGATCATTGTTACGGATTGATTGAGCTTGGTTCGAGGTAAGTGGATTGCTTAACCTTGTGTGGGGGAACTCCCCTTAGGATTTGGTACTGTTTTGATATGTGAGCGTTGTGTTCGTGAGGTGACGAGTACGTACACGGGCTAATTGTTGTAAGAAAAACCAATTTCTGCTAGTAATAACTTGTTTTCTTCTTATTTGAGCAGCATATGTAGTATCCTGTTAGATTAGAATAGCATGTCTACTTGCCTTAAATTTTTATCTCAACTCCGTGCAACATGTTTAGTGAATTTCCCTACTTTTCCTTGAATTGTACTTAGTCTAAATTGTAGGATTTCGTGTTGTAGCTGCTGAATTCTATTATTTGAGCTGTGTATTTACTTTGGGACTACGGAACGGTATTCCGGGAGATCCCCCTGCATATTTACGTTTGGGACTACGAGACGGTATCTCGGGAGATGCCCTGTTGTTATCTCTGTGTACTGAGATGTTAATTTCTACGATTTCATTCTTGTTAAATTTTAGTCTTTATTTTATTATGATAGTTCTTTCCACCCCGTCTTATTATATATATACCAGTAGTGCCCTGACCTGACCTCCTCACTACTCGACCAAGGTTAGGATTGGCACTTACTAGGTACCGTTGTGGTGTACTCACGCCCTTTCCTGCACATGTTTTTTGTGTACAGATCCAGGTTCTTCCTACTAGTCTCTCCCTTAGTTGCAGTCGCTGCTGTTTAGCGGAGACTTCAAGTTACATCTGCCTACGCCCGCAGATCCTGGGAGTCCCCCTCTATCCCCCTATGTTCATTCTTCCTTAATTTCTATAGATACTGATGTATAGAGTAGCCAGAACTTCGTAGTAGCTTGTGACTACGACGTTCCGGGTCTTGGGAGTGTTATGTACATTGAGCGAGAGTTGATTATTGTATATGCCGAGTGACATCTCAACTGCTTATTAAAATTGTCTATCATTGTTAGGATTTAATTTTCATGTTTTCATTTTTGTTTCCGTAAAGTATTAGGCTTACTTAGTCGTAGATACTAGGTGTAGTCGCGACAATTCATGGAGGGAGAATTTGGGTCGTGATAATCATCCCCAATAGTGACCTCCTTAGCATCACCGTGTTGGACCGTGTCCTTAAGGACAAGCAGATGGGGGTTTTCATACTTACGCTCCATGATACAATCATAAATAGAAGACCTAGAGACCACACAAGCCAATACTCGACTCGGCTAAAAAATATCCAATCTCATAAATTGGCGGGCTAAGTCCTCAACATCCAACGTCAATGACCTCTCTACTGCTGGTAGATATGCTAAGCTCCCCAAACTCTCCGCCCGGTGACTCAAGGCATCGGCCACCACATTGGCCTTCCCGAGATGGTACAAAATGGTGATATCATAGTCCTTAAGCAGCTCAAACCACTTCCGCTGGCGCAAGTTAAGATCCTTTTGCTTGAACAGATGCTGCAAACTCCGATGATTGGTGTAAATCTCACAAAGGACACCATATAAATAGTTCCGCCAAATATTCAAGGCATGAACAATAGTTGCTAAATCAAGGTCGTGGACATGATAGTTCTTTTCATTCACCTTCAGCTGTCTAGACGCGTAGGAAATCACCCTATCGTCCTGCATCAACATCACGCCAAGGCCAATCCACAACGCATCAAAATATACATTATAAGACCCCGAACCTGTAGGCAATACCAATACTGGGGTTGTAGTCAAAGCTGCCTTGAGCTTCTGAAAGCTCTCCTCACACTCCTCTGTCCACCTAAGCGGAGCACCCTTCTGGGTCAGCCTGGTCATAGGTGCTGCAATAGATGAGAAGTCTATGGAGGTGCACCCCTCCTAAGTCTGGGGCAATCCCTCACCATATGACGAGTGTCGCCACACTCAAAACAAGCTCTCAAAGGGTGTGACTGACTCGGGCCAAGTCTGCTAGACGGACCACTAAAAGCACCCCGTGCAGTAGGTACACTAGATATTGGCGGTGCATAATAAGGCTCCTGGGGCCTAGAAGAGGCCGGAACACGACTAGCAGTTGGAAGAGTTGAGTGAATGGGGCGACTCACATAGCCCCTACCATGACAAACTGCAGCTGGGGCATGTGTACCACTGTTATGCCAGACTCTCGAGACCTCTTGGCCTCCCTCTCCTATCTATCCCGAGCGAGCATGCCCTCCAATCTCCTAGAAATACTCACAACCTGCTGGTAAGAAATATCCATCTCCAGCTCCCGGGCCATGCTAATCTTGATACTGGGGTGGAGTCTCTCAATAAACCGACGAACCCTCTCTCAAACTGTGGCAACCAAGGCCGGTGCATGTCGGGCCAAATCACTGAAGCAGACTGCATACTCTGACACATTCATAGCACCCTGGCTCAACTACTCAAACTCCGCGCGCCATGCGTCCCTGAGACTCTGAGGAACATACTCTCTCAAAAACATGTCCGAGAACTGAGTCCATGTAAGTGAAGCTGCCTCATATGGACTACTCCACTCATAAGCACGCCACCACTAATAGGTTGCTCCTCTAAGATGGAATGTAGTAAAAGAAACCCCACTCGAATCCGCTACGCCCATAGTACGGAGAATACGGTGGCACTCCTCCAGAAACCCTAGGCATCATCTGTCGCCAATCCACTGAAGGTAGGAGGGTGGTACTTCTTGTACCTCTAGAGTCTGAGCTGCTCCGCCTCAGAAGCTACTACACTAGCCTCGTGCTGAACCGGAGCTACCGACTGCATCGATATAATCTCCGGGACGTGGTCGACCTGAACCCGCTGCTCCAAGGTACGGGCTGCGAGAGTCTGTGCTCCTCCCCCAGCCTGATATATGGCGGGGGCAAGTGGAATAAATCCAGCCTGAGCTAAGGTGATGAACATGCTCATGAACTAGGCTAGAGTCTCCTGGAGGGATGGTGCAACAACAAGTACCTCAGGTGCCTGCCCTCCAGCTGGAGCTACTGGGGAATCCTCTGTAGCAACTCGTGCGGGTGCTCTGGCTGCACCGTGTGGACATCCTCGGCCTCTACCTCGGCCCCAGCCCTAGCCTCTCGCGGCTCTGGCAGGGGATGCGGGTTCCTGGTCATTAGATCTTCCTATACGCGTCCTCACCATCTGTGAGAGCATATAATACAAAAGTTCAGAATTTTGAAGTCAAATATTTTTCGCACGACAAAGAATCAAAGAAAAGTAATTTTTCCTAATAGTTCCATAGCCTCCCGAAGATAAGTACAGACGTCTCTGTACCGATCTGTGAGACTCTAATAAATTGGCTTGTGACTCACGACACCTATGAACCTAGAGCTCTGATACCAACTTGTCATGACCTAAAACATCCCTCTGTAAAACGTCCTGACGGCACCTAGTCTCTACGACTAGGTAAGCCTAACAAATTGTGGAAATAACAAAAAAATGAAAATAAAACTTAACAACTAACTGCAATAGATAACTGAATAACTAGTAACAATGCTTCTCAGCATGTACAATTACCAATACTCTAGAAATACACAGTCTTCCCGAAATCAAAACATCGTAAGTCACAAGCTATAGAGGAAAATAGTATCTCTATACACCAGAGTCTAATAAAAGAAATACAGAAGGCATTTGACATAGGGGAGAATAGAGGGGGACCTCGAGGTCTGCGGACGCGGTAGATATACCTTGAAATCTCCAAATTGTGTCTGCTCACTAATAATGTGGCTGATAACGAGCACCTGAATCTGCACACAAAATATGTGCAGAAGAGTAGCATGAGTACACCACAATGGTACCTAGTAAGTGCCAAGCCTAACCTCGGTCAAGTAGTGACGATGTCAGGCCAGGCCCACAAGTATATAATAAATAAGCAGGAGAATATAACAGTATAATAAGAGACTAGAATTTAACAAAAAGGAAAACATAGCAAAACGACATTACAACACACAGGGATAAACAACAGGGGATCTTCCGAGATACCGTCTCGTAGTCCCAAAGTAAATATGCAGGGAGAACTCCCGAGGTACCGCCTCGTAGTGTCAAAAAAGTAAATATACAGGGAAAACTCCCGAGGTACCACCTCGTAGTCTCAAAAGTAAATGTGCAGGGAGAAATCCCGAGGTACCACCTCGTAGACACAAAAGTAAATGTACAGGGAGAACTCTCGAGGAACCGCTTTGTAGTCTCAAAAGTAAACACACAGCTCCAACCGATAAATACAACAATTCATAGCAAGAATTCTACAGTTAAGACTGATAAAGAACAAGGAAGAGCAGGAAATCAACTAGGCATGTTGCACAGAGTTCAAATAAGCAGTTAAAACACGTAAACATGCGATATTAGACTAAACATGATAACTACACTGTTGGTATAACTCAATTAATAATGAAAACATGTTTCTACTCAGTAAAAATGGGGTTTTACAACAAATAGCCCGTGTACGCACTCGTCACCACACGTACACAGCGTCAAATATCACAACAGTACCAAATCCTAAGGGGATTTACCCCACACAAGGTTAGGCAAGCCACTTACCTCGAACCAAGCTCAAATCAATCCGTAAAAATGCCTTTTCCTCGATTATCCGGATCTGAAAGGCCCAAATCCCAAATTTCTCTCTGAAAATTCTTGAATTATTGCCTTAATCTAAGCTCTCAAAGTCCAAAAATTGAAAATGGGATAAAACCCTCGAACTTGGCCCTTTTCTGCCCCGGGATTTTGCATCTGCGGGCCTCCAGTCGCACCTGCAGAATTTCCCTCGCACGTTCGAAAATGACTTAAGAGGGTTGGGTCCGTATCTGCGATGAAAGGGCCGCACCTGCGTGTGTGCGCCTGCGGAACACTTTCCGCTTTTGCGGCCTCCTCCACGCCTGTGGTCCCTTAGGCGCATCTGCAGGCATGGTAGATGCGGAATCTTCCTTGCACCTGCGACCCTTGACCAACCATCCCAATCCGCTTCTGCGCTTGCCTCTACGAACTTGCGATCCCGCACTTGCAGTCTCCCCACCGCAGGTGTGAAACACCAGAAACCAGAAAAAAACTTCAGTAATTTGCATAAGTCCAATTTCAATCCGCCAAGCATCAGAAAACATCCGAGGCCCCGGGGACCTCAACCAAACATACCAACAAGTCCTAAAATACCATACGAACTTAGTCGAGCCCTGAAATCACATCAAACAACGCTAAAAACACGAATCGCCCTCCAATTCAAACTTAATGAACTTTGAAACTTCAAACTTCTACAATCGATGCCGAAACCTATCAAACCACGTCCGATTGACCTCAAGATTTTTCACAGAAGACATAATTGACATTACGGATCTACTCCAACTTCCGAAATCGGAATCCAACCCCGATATCAAAAAGTTCACTACCGGTCAAACTTCCCAAAAATTCAACTTCCGTCATTTCAAGCCTAATTCAGCTACAGACCTCCAAAACATAATCTGAACACGCTCCTAAGTCCAAAATCACCTAACAGAGCTAACGGAGCCGATGAAACTCAACTCCGGAGTTGTCTTCACACAGTTCCAACTATGGTCAAAATCTTAGAACTTAAACTTCCATGTTAGGGACTAAGTGTCTTAATACACTCCGAAACGACGAACAAAACCTCTCGATAAGTCACATAAGCAGAAAAAGATACGGGAAAAGTAGTAAATAGGGGATCGAGGCTATTACTCTCAAAAAAACCGGCCGGGTCATTACACTTACGGTTAAAATAAGGAATTGTACGTTATTAATGATCATAAAATTAACCATACTTATAAATGTAAGAGGTATTACTATAATAGAAGTACTAATGTTCTTCTCAATAAAGCATTTTAACTTTAATTGTCACACTAAAAATAAATCTCAATTACATATTAATCTGAGAAAGATAGAAATAATTCGAAAGCTGAATAATTGGGAGCTTGGCTGGTGGATTTCGAAACTTCATGTGTATACATAATTGGTACTTCTAATTTGTTATGATCCTTTTTCTATGCTATGGATGCGAAAAAGAAAAAGAAAATAATAAAATATTCAACAGACTTTATCATAGAAGGTGAAGCTTATATAATTAGTCGTTTTACCCCACATGGAATTGATGAACGTGAAGCTTAGAACAGAACTCACATGGAATAGAAGGATTTTAGTTGGAGGAAAGTTTCCAAATAAGATGGTGGATAGAAAGAAAAATTAGAACTAACATCAAAAATCCACTAGACGAACCTTAAATCAGTACACTTGACGAGCCGACATGATATCATATTAAAAATTATTTAACTTTAAAATTTTAATTTAACACTCACAGACATGGTTCTATAGCTATAAAAAATTTATATCATAAGTGATTATCCTAAAATTTGGAAAATAATTAAACTTATATTGTAGTTTTAAGGAAATGTGATTTCACTCAATACCAATTGACAATATGAAAGTAAATGACAGAATTAAACTATAAATAAATCAAACCAATGTTCAAACGGAGCTTCATCCTCGAGTCAAGACGGAATAAACTAATGAATAATAACACAAGTAAGAAAGGAAGAGTTGTATTACTTTTTTCTCAGTCAATGATGATGCCTACAAATGATTAGAACTCCTCTTTATATAGTAGAGGAATTCTACTTATGGTATAACTCTAATTACAGAAGGAAATCGTATAAGCAGCTAATTAACCGCTTCTGATTTGATCCGTTCCGAGATTCACGCCACGATCCGCGACCAATCACGGATATCCCGCTTTGCCGTTACTAAGCTATCCCTGATGTTACTCGGAATCTATCCCTCTTGGCTTCAATTGATACCTACCTCGATCTAGAAGGAGACTTCGATCTCGAACTCAATACCTCAGCTCTTCGATGCAATGTCCCAGTCTCGATCAAACAGTAAAATTGGGTGGCCCCGATTCCTACCGTATACAGATAGTCCCCTTGTTTCTTGGAGCGTAGTGGCAAGAAATGAACTGAGTCTTCGATTCTTATCGGCCTCGATGTATTATGATGTCATTCTCGTTACGTAAGCAATGGAAGTGACCGAAACATCCCATCGGTACAGTTTTCCAAACCATTAATGAGCGTCAGTTGGCGGTCGACCACTAGTGTCGTTGAACCGTCACCGTAAATCCATAAATAGGCCTCCTTGTTGAATCAAACTTTACATTCACCTTCATCTGTTCTTCTAAGCTTTTATCTCTTTCAAGTTCTTCTCTTTCACTACTCCTTAGGTTTTTACCACTAGCCTCAAACCACCAAACCTTACTATCTTCTTCTTTTTTCAAATCATACAATGGCGAAAACATCTAAAAAGATTCCATAAAAGGAATAAGCTTCATCTTCTTCTTCACGGCCGGCCGGTGATAAAACGCCGATGGACCCGCTCCCTAAGGAGTGTGTTCCCGGCCCATGTATTCTTAAATCCGACTTCAAAATTCAGAAACCTCAATCGGTCCTTAGTCGGTGTGAGCACGTATTGAGATACATCTTCTTGATAACCGTGGGGTATATCGAGCAAATCAATAGGGATTGCCCCTGGAGAGAGCATCACTACCCACGTGGAAGGGTACCTAAGTGTTTACACTTACCCTTTCATGTTGGGCCCCGTCGATCCAGTCATCATTTAATTTTGCCGTCAATACCAGGTGACTTTAGGCCAAATACATCCCTCCTTTTGGCGCATAGTGATCATGCTCTGCTTCTGCACAAGCAAAGCCGAGGGGTTTCCGTTCACCCTCGATCACCTCATCAGGTTATACAGCTATCGTATCTTTCAGGGGTTGATCAAGCCGCAACATCGAGCAACCAAGGTGTTGTTCTCGAGCATTGACAAGGACAAAAATCGAGGATGGATGGGACGATTTGTCCGGGTGAGGACCTCCGATCTCATCCCGAAGGAGAAGATGCCATTTCCCGAGAAATGGAACTCGAAACATAAGTGTTATTTCGCTTGTCGATTTCCATGCTTCTTTCTGTTTTTCTGTTTTATCTAATGTTTTCTTTTTTCATGCAGTGGTAGTTTGGATGCCTCGAGTGATCCCTGACCTCGAGAGCTGGGTCCTAAATCTAGCTTCGAACACTACTTACGCTGAATGCTACTGGAGCAATTTGGCAAAATGCCGATGGGAGGCAAAGAACCATGGTAAGTTTCCTCTTTCACATATCTGATGCGTTGGTGATATTTATTTTCACTTAATTAAATTCTTCTTGTGTAGGCCTGAGAAAGTATGCGTCCCTGAGGCCTCCGTCTAGTGAGGAAGAGGCTATGGCTCCGGCTTCAAAGCCGGGGAAAGACAACAAGAGAATAAGGGACTCGACCTCCGAGGACCTAAACCCAAGAAGAAAAAGAGCTTGATTAGCAAATCGAGGACAGATGTTATTGCTCTTCTTGCCCATGTAGTCCAAGAATTAAGGGAGGAAGAGGACTAAAATGAATATGTTGACTTGATACTCGTGACTCTAGTGAGAAAATCCATCGAGACCTCCAAGGCCAATGAATTGGTGGTGACTGGTGAGGCCCCGCCTCATGCCGAGGAAGCCTTGGAGAAGGATTTGGGAAAAGTCCCCGAGTCATCCGAGGTCGAAGTTGTTTCTCGTCCAACATCGAGTATATCTGAGGGGGATGGTCTCGAGACCCCTCTTAAAAAGAGCGCCCTGAGTGACTCACTTTGGGCAATGACAGCAGCTCCCTCACCATCCCTTCATGTCTACTCCGAAGAGGCTATACGGGATGCTCAGGATTTGGAGACTCCCGAAGTAGGCGGAGTCCCTGGTGAGGAGGATCCTTTTTGGGACTGCTTTACCGGGGTCGGGGATGCCTCCGATCTCAATGATGCATCCAACCTCTTCGAAGAGGCCCAACGTCTTCTGAACCGAGTAAGCCTAAGTTCTTTTATTTATGTAGCATTCTTTCATTTTTTGTCTAACTCTTTTCCCTCTCTATACAGGCTTTCACTAAGTCCCAGGCCGAATTGAGCTAGTGTGAGGCCGATCTACAAAGGCTTTCAGAGGAGAGGAATGCTCTCAAGATTCATTGTGGGCAGAAAGACGAGGAGATTAAGGACCTCCGAGCTGATCTGGTTAAAGCTCGTACGGAACATACCGAGCTGGACAAGAAGGTAATGATACTTCTGAAAAATCATGGACTCGATCCCGGAACGGAAGCTAATATTTCACTATCACAGCTGTAGCAAAAGATCGAGAGGATCGAGCTGTTCCGAGAGGAGTTCGACCGAGCGAAATCAGACTCCTACAAGTGGAAGAAAGGCATGGACCACCTTGCTGCTAAGAAAGATACTGCCCTGGCCCAGTTGTCGTCAATTGAAGCCCAACTTCGAAGTGAAGGAAAAGTGCTCGGCTCAGGCTAAGAGTATCGAAGAGCTCGAAGCTCAGCAGTCTTCTAAGACGGTGGCCATATATCTGGCTGATGCCAAAGCTGCACAAGCTCAAGTGAGGGAGGCTGCCGATTGAGCACATTGGGTTGCCGAGCTTGCCAAATGTCAATCCCGGAGAGATACCCTCGAGAAGATCCACGCCCGAGGTTTCGACCTTTTCGAAGAGATAGCAAAGGTAAATGAGCATAAAGCTGCTGATAGGCAACTGGCTTCTTCTGACGATGATGAAGGCAACAAGAGTGGGTCCGAGAATGATGAGGAACCCGAGGAAGAAGCTGCCCTCGAGGAAGGAGTCACCACCGAAAAATAGTTAGGATCTTTATATTTTCCTTTCTTTTTTGTGTAGGACCCTAGTTGGTCCTTTGTATATATTTGCATTCGTATATATAAAAATCTTTCTTCTTTGAATTTCGTCTCAATTTTTGACTTGTGAAAATTTCGATTTTCTTTGTGCCTTGTGACAAGTTTTGATATACTTCATGTCTCGTGAAAAATATGTTTGAGACTTCGGATTTTAGGCAACTTGGCCGAAACCAAACTAATATTGCCTTTGTAAGTGAGCTCTTGTCGAACTCGAAGTAGTAAGACCCTTAGGTTTTAGTTGAGTGAGGATGGACTCTCGAACTCAAAAAATATAATGGCCCTTAAGCTCTTGAATCGGGCCAATATGGCCTCAAAATAATGGCTCTTTCCCCTTTTCAGCTTAAAAAATTTAAACATATAGGAATTTGTTATGCCTTAGAATGAAGTAAGTTTGTACCCATTGGGTTTTCTCGGGATTTAATATTTTCGGAACCCTTTGCTTGTTATGCCTTAGCACAAGTTTGTATTTGTTCAAAGGTTCAAACAGTTCGACACCTCTTAAGGTTTTTCGAGGGCCGATATTATCGAAGCCCTTTGGTTATTTTGGCGAAGGTAGACTTTATTAACCGATTTACAAAAAAATGGCTCTTTCCCCTTTTCAGCTTAAAAGATTTAAACATATAGGAATTTTTTATGCCTTAGAATGAAGTAAGTTTGTACCTGTTGGGTTTTCTCAGGATTTAATATTTTCGGAACCCTTTGCTTGTTATGCCTTAGCACAAGTTTGTATTTGTTCGAAGGTTCAAACAGTTCGACACCTCTTAAGGTTTTTCGAGGGCCGATATTATCGAAGCCCTTTGGTTATTTTGCCGAAGGTAGCCTTTTTTAACCGAATTACAAAAGAATTCGAAGGCATGCTTTCATTTCGGAATTCAGAATGAAAGTTTGTACCCTTAGAATGAAGTAAGTTTGTACCCGTTGGGTTTTCTCGAGATTTAATATTTTCGGAACCCTTTGCTTGTTATGCCTTAGCACAAGTTTGTATTTGTTCGAAGGTTCAAACAGTTCGACACCTCTTAAGGTTTTTCGAGGGCCGATATTATCGAAGCCCTTTGGTTATTTTGCCGAAGGTAGACTTTATTAACCGATTTACAAAAGAATGGCTCTTTCCCCTTTTCAGCTTAAACAATTTAAAGATATAGGAATTTTTTATGCCTTAGAATGAAGTAAGTTTGTACCTGTTGGGTTTTCTCGGGATTTAATATTTTCGGAACCCTTTGCTTGTTATGCCTTAGCACAAGTTTGTATTTGTTCGAAGGTTCAAATAGTTCGACACCTCTTAAGGTTTTTTGAGGGCCGATATTATCGAAGCCCTTTGGTTATTTTGTCGAAGGTAGCCTTTTAAACCGATTTACAAAAGAATGGCTCTTTTCCCTTTTCAGCTTAAAAAATTTAAACATATAGGAATTTGTTATGCCTTAGAATGAAGTAAGTTTGTACCCGTTGGGTTTTCTCGGGATTTAATATTTTCGGAACCCTTTGCTTGTTATGCCTTAGCACAAGTTTGTATTTGTTCGAAGGTTCAAACAGTTCGACACCTCTTAAGGTTTTTTGAGGGCTGATATTATCGAAGCCCTTTGGTTATTTTGCCGAAGGTAGCCTTTTTTAACCGATTTACAAAAGAATTCGAAGGCATGCTTTTATTTCGGAATTCAGAATGAAAGTTTGTACCCTTAGAATGAAGTAAGTTTGTACCCGTTGGGTTTTCTCGGGATTTAATATTTTCGGAACCCTTTGATTGTTATGCCTTAGCACAAGTTTGTAATTGTTCGAAGGTTCAAACAGTTTGACACCTCTTAAGGTTTTTCGAGGGCCGATATTATCGAAGCCCTTTGGTTATTTTGCCGAAGGTAGCCTTTTTTAACCGATTTACAAAAGAATTCAAAGGCATGTTTTCATTGCGGAATTCGAAGGGAAAAAGAGTGCAACCGTTGCTTTAAGATTTAATAACTTCATGCTTGGAGAGAACTTCAATGCATTCGCTCGAACACCTGAAGTAAGTTAGTATAAAATGTAAATGAAAAATGAGAAGGTCATACCTCAATAATAATACCGTTCGAGGAGTGATATGTTCCAATTATTTGGTAGTTGTTCGTCGTTTATCGTGCCAAGCTTGTAGGGTCCCTTTTCGATGATGTCGAGGACCTGATACGATCCTTCCCAATTTGGGCCAAGTTTTCCTTCGTTAGGGGTCGAGTATTGAGGGTGACTTTTCTCAGAATTAAGTCCCCGATTCTGAAGTGGCAAAGGTTGGACCTTCAATTATAATACCTTTCGATGCGTTGTTTTTGTGCGGCCATTCAAACGAGGGCGGCTTCCCATTTTTTTTCTAGTAGCTTGAGGCTCGTATTCATAACCTCATGATTTGACTCTTCCGTTGCGTACCGAAACCTGGCACTGGGTTCCCCGACTTTGAAAGGGATCAAGGCTTTGGCGCCATATATTAAGGAGAACGATTTTTTCCCCGTACCGGATTTTGACGTTGTTTGATATGCCCAAAGGACTTCGGGTAAAATTTCTCTCTATTTTCCCTTGGTGTCGTTCAACCTTTTCTTTAGATTCTGAATGATGGTCTTGTTTGTCGATTCGGCCTATCCGTTTCCACTAGGATGACATGGTGTCAATAGGATTCTTTTTATTTTGTGATCTTCGAGAAACTTTGTTATTTTTCTACCGATGAATTGTTTTCCATCATCGCATATAATTTTGGCAGGTATCCTGAATTGGCATATGATGTGATCCCAGATAAAGTCTGTAACTTCTTTTTCTCTGACTTTCTTGAAGGCATGTGCTTCAACCCACTTAGAGAAATAGTCAGTTATAAATAAAATGAATTTAGCTTTACCTGGGGTCGATGATAGAGGGTCGACGATATCCATTCCCCATTCATGAATAGCCATGGGGATAAGACTGAATGAAGTTGCTCTCCTAGTTGGTGGATCATAGGTGCATACCTTTGGCACTTATCACATTTTCGAACGAATTCTTTAGTGTTTTTCTCCATATTTGCCCAATAGTATCCACTTTGATGACTTTGTGAACTAGTGATTCGGCACCGGAGTGGTTCCCGCAATTACCCTCGTGAACTTCTCGTAGGACATAACCGGTGTCTCCTGGTCCCAAGCATAGTGCCAACGGTCCATCGAACATCCTCATGTATAATGTTCCATCTTCAGCCAATGTGAATCGAGGAACTTTTGTTCGTAGAGTCCTTGATTACTTAGGGTCCGATTGGAGCTTTCCATTTTTCAATTACTCAATATATTTATTACAAGGTTAGGCTCGTGGATTTTATTTCGGCATGGCCTTCTTCGATCACTAACTTCGAAAGATGTACGGAAGTCCGCGAGCTGATTTTGTTGTCTTCGATCGATGACCCCAAATTTGCAAGGCAATCGGCCTCACTGTTTTGTTCTCGAGGTACATGTTGTAAGATCCACTCTTTAAATCGATGTAAGGTTACTTGAAGTTTATCCAAGCACCTCTGCATTCGATCCTCTCGAACTTTGAAGGTTCCGTTGACTTGGTTTACCACCAGCAGTGAGTCGCATTTGGCCTTGATGACCTCTGCTACTAGGCTTTTAGCCAGTTTGAGATCTGCAATTACGGCCTCGTACTCGGCCTCATTGTTTGTCAATTTAGAAGTTTTGATAGATGCCTAATTGTATTGCCTGTGGGCGGCTTCAAAATGATGCCTAGCCCGGAACCCTTTACATTCGAAGCGCCATCGGTGCAAAGGATCCACACCCCCGATAATGTACCCGATTTTAACAAAAGTTCCTTTCCGACCTCGGGTACGAGGGCTGGCGTGAAGTCAGCCACGAAGTCTGTTAAAATTTGAGACTTGATGGCTGTTCGGGGTTGATATTCGATATCATACCCACTGATTTCAACGACCCATTTGGCCAATCGATCCGATAGTTCGGGCTTATGTAAAACATTACAAAGAGGATAAGTGGTTACCACACATATTGGGTGATATTGAAAATATGGTTTTAGTTTCCTAAAGGCGCTTATTAGGGCGAGCGCCAATTTTTCTAAGTGTGGGTACCAGGTTTCGGCCTCGCCTAAAGTTCGACTTACATAATAAACGGGAAATTGCGGTACCTTGCTATTCTCAAACTAGGACACCATTTACCACAACTTCCGAGACTGCTAAGTATAAGTAGAGTTGTTCGTCCGCTTTCGGAGTATGGAGCAATGGTGGGCTCGAGAGGTACCGTTTTAACTCTTCTCACGCATGTTGGCATTCTGGGGTCCAGGCGAAATTGTTCTTCTTTTTGAGTAGTGAGAAGAACCTGTGACTTCGATCTGATGACCTCGAGATAAAACGGTCCAAGGCGGCTATCTGTCATGTCAATCTTTGCACGGCCTTAACACTGTCTACGACTATGATGTCTTCGATTGCCTTGATTTTATTGGGGTTGATCCCGATTCGATACCATAAAGCCGAGGAACTTTCCCGAACCGACCCCGAAAGCACATTTCTCGAGGATGAGCTTCATGTTATATTTTCTCAACTTGTTGAAGGTTTCCTAAAAATGTGTCAAATGGTCCTCTGCGCGCAGGGACTTAAATAACATATCGTCAACATATAATTCCATTGATTTACCAATTTTTTCTTCGAACATTTTGTTTACTAGGCGTTGGTAGGTAGCACCGGCATTTTCTAGTCCAAATGGCATTACGTTGTAACAATATGTGCCATATTTAGTGATGAATGAAGTCTTTTCCTGATCCTCCAGGTTCATTTGAATTTGATTGTACCCATAGTAGGCGTCGAGAAAACTAAGGATCTCGTGGCCGGACGTGTCATCGATCATGTGATCAATATTCGGTAGAGGAAAAGAGTCTTTGAGACATGCTTTGTTTAAATCCTTATAATCTACGCACATCCTAAGTTTGTTCCATTTCTTAGGGACTACTAATACATTTGCTAACCATTCCGGATGTATTACTTCCCGAATGGATCCTATTTTGAGAAGCTTAGTTACCTCGTCCTTGATGACTGCATGTTTTACCTCGGATTGGGGCCTTCTCTTTTGTTTCACTATCCTGAACTTCGGGTCCAAGCTCAATCGATGTGTTGTGATCTACGATGGGATCCCTGTCATATCTAAGCAGGACCAAGCAAAACAATCCATATTATCAATAGGAAATTTAATGAGTTTCTTCCTGAGTTCGGGAGTTAACCCCGTACCCAGGTATACCTTTCGTCGGGCAGGTACTCGATCAATATAACTTGTTCCAACTCTTTGACTGTTGATTTGGTGGCATCAAAATATTCGAGAATAATGAAGGATCGAGGGATCCAGTAGTCGTCGTCCTCTTCTTCCATTCCCTGCTTTTCCGATTGAGTCGAGGCCCGTGGCTATGGTTGCTATTTGGCCTCATGTTTTTCTTTGACCTCCGATCCCTTTTGTCGAAAGTGTCGATATCGGTATCACCTCATCGACTGCGAATATTTCTTTTGCAGCATGTTGCTCCCCATGTACCGTTTTCACCCCGTTCAGCGTTGGGAATTTCAACATTTGGTGGAGAGTGGAAGGGATTGCCCTCATGTTGTGGATCCAGGGCCTTCTAATCAGGGAGTTGTACCTTATGTCACCCTCGATTACATGGAATTTGGTTTCTTGTATTGTTCCAGATACGTTCACCGGTAAAATGATTTCACCTTTAGTTGTTTCATTGTTCATGTTGAAACCATTCAAGACTCGAGTTGCAGGTACGATTTGATTTTGCAGGCCGAGTTGCTCTACGACCCTCGATCGGATGATATTTTTCGAGCTACATGGATCGACTAAAACACGCTTAACTTGAATTTTATTCATAAAGATTGAAATTACTAGATTCATATTAGGGTGTAGAGATTCCTTCTGCTTCCTCTTCGTTGAATGATACAGTGACTTCTGGCACATAATCTCGGGTCCAGTTTTCCCTAGTAATTGATACTTTAGTGCGTTTGAACATGGGCCCTTGTGGAATATCGACCCCTCCAACGATCATATGGATCACATGTTGTGGCTCTTCCTGTTCGTTTTTCCTGTTGGTGTCCCTTTCCCTGAAATGATTTTTGGCTCGATCATTTAAGAACTCTCGAAGGTGGCCCTCATTGAATAGAAGGGCTACCTCCTCCCTCAGTTGTCTACAATCTTCAGTTATGTGGTCATGCGTGCCGTGATACTTGCACATATGCGTGCCGTGATACTTGCACATTAGATTGGGATCTATTTGGGAAGGATCGGGTTGTATGGGTCTGGGCCACCTAGTATCTTTGATTCTTCCAATTGCCGACACAATACCTGATACGTCGATATTGAAGTTATAACCCGATAATCGTGGTGCCTCTGTGGGATCGGTGTGCTTATTAAAATTACTTTTGCTCATGAGTCCCTGAGAACTCTGTTCTCGATCGCCCAATCGATTATTTCAGATGAAATTGCGTCTGGGGCCGCCATTTCTGCGATGTGCATTGTACAACTAATATCGGTCTTTATTTGACCGAGGTTCCCTATCGATGTCTCTCTGGTTTCTGCCGATGGGCCTGTTCGGATATACGAAACTGGAAGGAGTTCCCAGTTGATCATCGTCGACTCTGATCTTTGATTGGTATCAATTATGCACGTCGGCCCAGTTTACTACCGGATATTCAATCAAGTTCTGCTTCAGTTGGCGTGATGCTATCGAACTTCGTTCATTCAACCCTTGAGTAAAGGCTTGAACAACCCAATCATTTGTGACAGGCGGTAACTCTATGCATTCCATTTGGAATCGAGACACAAATTCCCTAAGCATTTCATAATCCTTCTGTTTTACTTTGAAAAGGTTCGATTTCGTGGTCACAACCTTTATTGCCCTGGCATGTGCCTTTACGAAAGAATCCGAAAGCATGGCAAATGAGTCGATGGAATTTGGCGGTATATTATGGTACCAAATCATTTCTCCCTTCGGTAGAGTTTCTCCAAACTTTTTCAGTAGAACAACTTCGATCTCATCATCCTCCAAATCGTTTCCTTTGATGGTGCATGTATAGGAGGTGACGTGCTCGTTGGATCGGTGGTCCCATTGTACATAGGGATTTTTGGCATACGAAATTTCTTTGGAATGGGCTTCGCAGCCGCACTTGGAGGAAACGACTTCTGTACAAACTTCTTCGAATCCATTTATTTCAAAATTGGCGGTGCCCCCGGTATCCGATCAACCCAGGAGTTGTACGTTTCTACTTTCTTATCATTTGCGTCAATTTTCTTTTCTCCCAATTTAGTTCGTTTGGTGAGCTCCTCGAGCATCTTCATCACTGTGGGGTCATTCCTGATTCACTGGCATTTGATCTTTATGGTACTGGCTCGGTTCGGCCGGCGACTTCTGGTTCGACCCCACTCGGCATTCGATGCTAATTTTGTAGTTGTGCAATAGTGGCTTGTTGAGCCTGTAGCATCTCGAATATCACTTGGAGGCTAAGTCCTCCATCACCTCCGCCTTGCGCACCTTGACCACCAGATCGGTCTTCTCTGCATATGCTCCCTTCGGGATCTGCAGCCAAATTTGCATTTAAGGCGATATGCGAACTGACGTCGACTGGGTTGGAAATTGGTTCTCCCTCGAGATCAGCCTGAGGCACCTCGACCCCAGGAGTAACAGGAGTAACTACATAGTCGTTTTCCCCGTGAAATTCGCGGCCACTATCACCATGTGTGGGTGCTGTTTGTGAGTTTGACATATTTTATTCTGAAAACAAAAATACTGACAAGAAAAAGCGTAAAGTAGTGTGTGTTTTCGGAATCAGTATTGAAAAATCACCATTATCCTTAGCCCCACGGTGGGCGCCAAACTGTTTACCCTAAAATTTGGATAACAATTAAACTTATATTGTGATTTTAAGGATATGTGATTTCACTCAATACCAATTGATAAATATGAAAGTAAATGACAGAATTAAACTATAAATAAATTAAATGGATACGCTTAATTTATTAATATATCCCTTTTCTTATTTCCCTCGTCCATTACTAAGGTTCATCCCCAAAAGGGCCAAAAGTAAAAAGATTTTTAAAAAGCAAAAGAAAGGATTTTAATAGATTTTCACATTCCTATACACTATTTGAAACATTATTACCCTCCCTACTCAAGTTTCAATTTAATTACATCGTCATATACAATTTACTAATTATATACTAAAAAGTTTTAAATGAGTATTCCTTTATATTAGGAATTGAATAAAGATATCAGTTATTTCCTTATCCCTTTATACTTGCCCATTCTCTCTCTCCATCTCTCTTTCTCTCTCTCATTCTCTCTCTTCGTCTCTCTACTTTCTTCTCTGTTTTTCCCCAAATTTTTTTTATTTGATGTTCTCTGTTTTTTATGCTTTCTTGTTGTATAGGGTTTTAATGGAATTCATCAATGAATTTCAATCGTATTAACTTAGCGATTTCCTTTCATTTTGCACATTTGGTGTTCAAATTGAAATTGTCAATCAATAAATTTTGAAGGTGTTTTACACTCCACCATTTATAGCCACTAAAAAGCTTTGAAGCTTTAAAATCGAATTTGGGTTTTAAAAACCATTATTTGTTTGGATTGGGTGTTGTTGCAAACAATTGAGAATATTGTTTGGAATTATATCTCAATTTTGAGGTGTCTAGGTGAAGATTAGACTTGATTTTGACTTATTTTAGATTGGAACTCGAAGAAGAAGAAGAAGTACGCATGACATACAATATACTTACGAAATTGTAGTAAAGTTGTATTATAATTATATTTAAATTATATTCTATTGTAGTTATATAGTTTTTTATTTGAATGTTGTATGAAAGTTGAAAAGTAGTTGTATAATGTATGAATTGTTGTATAAAATTTGTATTTAAGTTATCAATACTATTTTTGTACATAAAGTTGTCGATATGTATCAAAATTGTATTAAGAGAGTAGGTTTTATTTGGAATTTTAGAGAGGAAGAAGCACACACCACATACAAAATATATACAAATCATATACAAAATATATAAAAGACGTATTGTATAAGAATTGTATTTAAATTGTATGATATTGTAGTTGTATTTAACTGGCTAGAAATAAAATTCAAAGTTGTAGATAAGTTGTAAATAAGTTGTATAATATATAATTAGTTGTATGAAATTTACTTTTACTATGTATGTTGTGTAGATATTCAAATTTGTATTAAATTTGTACCAAATTTGTTTTTAACTTGTATATGTATATACCATATATTGTTCTTTTCTCAATTGATTTATTGAGAAAAAAAAAGTAGAGAATGATTTCCTAGTTTGCTACTTGTGCCAGGAGACACCAAGAATGGGAATGCGACAAATAGTCATTAGAGCAAATTTTAATTTTTAGGCAAAGTTATCGGATATATAGTTCAAGTTTAAGTATTTATTAACAAGATTACAACCGCAGTACTAAGGTCTATGATTAAGATGTCTCTTGGTATAAATATCATGTACACTGTAGCCGCAAAATTTGCCACATCCTTTGTTACTATTCTAATATTCTTTTTCTTTAGCATAAGATAGGTCTGGAAGTCTAGCCTTTGAAGTAGGGGAGAAACTATATTAGCCGATGACTGCTGGGTAGATTTGGAGATAGCACTCCAAAGCTCCCAGACTTCTTAACTATTCAAATATTGGGCTAAACACCTCTAGGAAGGCTCCAATAGGAACTGAAGCACCGGATTATGTCACAACCATCGAGTGGACAAGAGAGAAAATATGGGCTGAATGATGAAGAACAAGAATAAGAAAGGAGAGAAAAAAAAGTGTAACTAAATCCGTTGATTGAAGGTACTAATAATGGATTAAGAGCCTTTTAAGGTGGAATGTATATAATATGTAAGTAATCCTTGTTTGGGGCGGTTAATATGCAAAATTAGAATAAATTTTGATAAATAAGTTTCAAATATTGTATATGAACGAAAAACTCCTTTGTCTTTAATTGCCGAGCCCAAACTAACGAATGAAGGAAAAGAAATGAAAGGGAAACTACATAGTATAGACACTCCAAAAAATAATAGTCGATAATATATATATTTTTTATATATTAATATGCATTTTTTTTGTATATTTGACTAGTGAATGTAATTACTTGGGAAAATGAATAAGTACCCCCCTAACCTATAGTCGGATTTCCAACCAGGGGCGAAGCCAATTATGCAAAGGGTGGTCAACTGACCATCCTTCACCAAAATTTTACGAAAAATTACACTGTGTATAAAGGTAAAATATTGATTTTACATGCAGAAAACATATATTGAACACCCTTTGTTAGAATATTTTTGTTACTTCTTTCAAGTTTGAACACCCTTAAAAATATTTCTAGTCCCCCCCCCCCCCCCCCCCCCCAAAAAAAACTATTTTTAAATGTAATTATTATACCTTTAGTGCTAATGTGGCAGAAGAGAATGTATGCCACTTTCCTTGGGAGAGTGAGAAAAAGAGAGAATGCTGAAATTTTAATTATATAACATTTTTATAAAATATAGGAGTACTATTTTCTATTTTTTTTCTCTTGTTTTTCGTTTTCTTTTCCTTTTCTTTCCTCCAGTTTTGTTACTTATAGATTGGCCGAAAATTAGCTCCGACATTCTTTTTATTTTACGGCGAGATTGAGTTGAAGATTTTATTATTTCCTCTCCATATTTCACTACACTTTATAGATGATTACTGCTATTTCTAATCTCTTCACTCACCACTTTTAAACTTTCAATTGCAATTTCTTCTCACATAAAGGATTAAAAAATCTCGTCCCAATACCAATTTTCGATTAAACCTGGAAGAATCCCACAAAAGACTGAACAAGAAAAAGGTTTTTTATTATTATTTGCAAATAATATTCTCGCCATGCTCGCCGTTTTTCTATTGGGGTCTTCGGTTCATTGCTTTAGGTAGTGAGGTGGGCGAGGGGAGTCTTATTTTTTTAATTAATAAAATTACATAAAAGAGAGAACAAGGAAGAAGAATTTGTTTGTTGATTGCTAGAAAGTTTTCTAGGAGCTCATCGTTTTTCTACCAGCTTCTTCAACCGAAACAATTTCGGTGCTTCTCTTGTGGTTTGGGAGAAGGTAAGATGTGTGAAAAGAGAAAAAGAATTTTAAAATACAAAGAGTGAGTTGGGGAAGGAATTAGATGGGGGAAAAGTAAAACAAAAACAATTTTAGAGGGAAATACATGTGTGAGGCGCGTGTATTTCACCACCAAATACATATGTGGTAGAGGCATTTCAGGTTGATACTAATTCCATTTAAAAACAGTTCGGTGGGGGGGGGAGGAGGGAGGGGGGAAGGTGATAATGGTGATAATGATCAACCGNTCGAACAAATTCCTGGAGTACCGCCTATTATCAAAGGCATTGATGTTGATAGGTATTCTCAACAACCTTGGAGGACAAGTGCGGCACCGTTGCCTGTACCCCAAAAGTTTAAAATGCTTGACGTTCCCAAATATGATGGAACAACTGACTCACATGATCATGTGACTGTTTTCACTACTGGAGTAAAAGGCAACGACTTAACAAAACAAGATATTGAATCAGTCCTTATCAAAAAATTTGGGGAAACACTTACCAAAGGAGCCCTAACCTGGTATTCTCTTCTCCCTGAAAATTCTATTGACTCTTTTGCTGAGCTTGCAGATTCATTTATAAAAGCACACTCTGGTGCACAAAAAGTTGAGAAAAGAATGGAAGACATATTCAAAATAAAACAAGGAGACACGGAACTACTCCATGAGTTTGTAGACAGGTTTCAACGAGAAAGAATGTCGTTACCCAGGGTTCCTGGTAATTGGGCAGCCATGGCATTCGCAAGATACCTAAACGATAAAAGCTCAGAAGCAACGAGACGACTTAAGGAAAGTCTAAGAGAATTCCCTGCTACAACATGGAATGATGTATATAACAGGTATAGTACTAAACTCAGAATTGAAGAAGATATGATTGCTCGTTCGAGAGATGAAGATCATTCCAGATCTAGACGTCCAGAATCAGACAGAAGATCAGGTAAAAATAGGTACGATCCTTACTTAGGACCCTCGGGATGTGATATTTGTCCCAGGTTCAAAAACACTAGGTCAGACTATAGACCATAAGGAAGAGACGTCATCTCATCCTCGTCTAGATCCAGAAAAGATCGAGATGAACGACCTAGAGGTAATACTCAAATTGGGGATCATACCTTTACTGTAAGTACTACTGAACTTGTCTCAATATTGAGGAACATAGGAGAAAAGTTTAAGTGGCCCAAAGAGATGCGGTCAAATCCAAATAGAAGGAACCCAGATCACTGGTGTGAATTCCATAATGATCATGGGAACAAAACAGAGGATCGCAGATTTTTACAAGGTGATATCGGCGGATTAATGCTTCCTCACAATGATGCTCTGGTAATATCTTTACTTATTCATGACACTAACCTAAAAAGAGTGTTGATTGATCCAGGCAGTTCAGTCAATATCATTTTGCTAAGAGTCGTTGAAGAAATGCTATTGGAGAATTAAGTAATCCCAAAGGCATGAGCCATATCAGGGTTTGATAACTCTACGGTTATAACAAAAGGAGAAATTGAGCTTAACACCTATGCTGAGGGGGTGATCAAAAGTACCAGGTTCCAAGTCATCGATACTGACATGGCTTACAACGTAATCGTGGGAAGGCCATGGATCCACGACATGAAAGCAATACCCTCTACCTTGCATCAGGTAACTAAATTCCCCTCTGAATGGGGGATTCAAAAAATTAGAGGCGATCAGCAAACCGCAAGAAATATAAACTCCGTGGTACACTACAACAAGAAAATAGAGGTGGAAGAATCACGAGATAAGGGAATCTCCCAAACGGGTAACACCGCCCAAATATGCATGGAAGAAATTACTACCCAAATAGGTACGGAAGGTATTATTGTTGAAACAGGTACGAAAGAAAATACTTACGAGAATGTGAATCAAGTTACCACGGAACGTGCATTAGACCACACTGAGGAACACGAGCACATCAAAACAACTACGGAAGAGCTCGAAGTTTTTCTACTGTCTGAACAAAAGCCTGAATATAAAGTGTATATAGGCACGAGGCTGGGCCCTGATCGAAGAGGTAAGTTAATTGATTATTTAAAGGCTAACGCAGACTGATTTGCGTGGTCCCACTCAGATATGACAGGCATCCCACCAGAAGTGATGACTCATAAACTAAATGAAGATCTATCCTTCGTACCTGTTAAGCAGAAGAAAAGAAATCAAGGACCATTCAAGAATCAAGTGATCGACGAAGAGGTACAGAAACTTTGAAAAATGGTTCGATACGAGAGGTAACGTACCCTAACTGGCTAGCAAAAATCGTGGTAGTACCAAAAAAGAGTGGCAAATGANTGTTATAAAGTTATGCCTTTTGGCTTGAAAAATGCTGGAGCTACCTATCAAAGGTTAGTGACTAAAATGTTCCAAGAACATCTTGGAAAGACGATGGAAGTCTATATTGATGATATGTTGGTAAAATCAACACAAGCAGAAGACCATTTCCAGCATCTCTCTACTATCTTTGATATTTTTACGCAGGTATATATCTAGCAAAATCCAGAAAAATGCGCTTTTGGAGTGCAATCAGGTAAATTTTTGGGTTTCCTTGTATCGAACAGAGGAATAGAGGTAAATCCCGCTCAAATTAAAGCTATAGAAGAAATACCTGATATTTTAACAAATAAAAAGGAAGTTCAAAGGCTAACAGGGAGAATAGCAGCTTTGGGAAGATTTACTTCTAAGTCTTCCGAAAAAAGTTTTAAATTATTCTCAGTTCTCAAAAAGCAGAATCAGTTCGAATGGACTAAAGAATGTCAGCAAGCCCTCAAGAATATGAACATTTATCTATTAAAACCACCGCTGCTTTCAAAGCCAAAATAAGGGGAAAGATTGTACATCTACCTGGCTGTTTCAGAAATTGTTGTAAGTGCAGTACTGGTAAAAGAAGAAAAAGGTAAGCAATCACCTATCTATTATGTAAGTAAATCTTTTCTAGATGCTGAGACTAGATATCCACATCTGGAAAAGTTAGTCTTAGCTTTAATAATGGCATCTAGAAAATTACGACCATATTTTCAATGCCACCCAATCACTATTGTGACTTCATATACTTTAAGAAATATTCTGCATAAACAGGAAATGTCAGGAAGATTAGCCAAGTGGGCCATAGAATTAAGTGAGCATGAAATAATCTATCAGCCTAAGATTGCAATTAAGTCTCAAATACTAGCTGATTTTGTTGCTGACTTTAGTAATATCATTGTCCCTGAAGTAGAAAAAGAGTTACAACTCTTTAACGGTGCTAATCCAAGCCTATGGACCCTATTCACTGACGGCTCCTCAAACATAAAAGGTTCCGGCTTAGGCATAGTCTTAATATCACCCACGGGTGAAAAGACACGGCAAGCTATCAAGTGTTATCATATAACTAACAATGAAGTAGAGTACGAAGTTGTTATTACAAGGCTTGAACTCGCACGAGAGCTCTCAATCGAGCAAATTGTGATCAACAACGACTCCCAACTGGTAGTAAATCAGATGCAAGGGACTTACATCGCTCGAGAGACTCGAATGCAACAGTATCTTAAAAAAGCACGGGATCTCGTGAGACAATTCAAACCATGGAAGGTAATGCAAATAACTAGAGAGGAAAATGCAGAAGAAGATGCATTAGCTAACCTCGCAGCAGTCATAGAAGTAACAAATAAAGACAATGCAATTGTCGTCCAACTATTTCATTCAATGATCGACCAGGACAGGAATGAGGTAACTTTCAACAACTTAACCTAGGACTGGAGAAACGAAATTCTTAATTTTTTGCAGAATGGCACCGTACCTAAAGACAGGAAAGCAGCTCAAGCACTTCACCGCAAAGCTGCACGGTACTGCCTTATTCGCAACTCGCTTTATCGCAAGATGTTCAGAGGACCCCTAGCTAAATGCCTCGGACCTAACCAAACGGAATTTGTGATGAAAGAAGTCCACGAAGGAAACTATGGAAATCACTCAGGGGCGAGATCCTTTGTGAAAACCCTAATCAAAGTCGGATACTATTGGCCTAAGATGGAAGAAGAAGCCGCGAACTTCGTATCCAAATGCGACAGGTGCCAAAGTTTGCCAATAACATGCATCGACCAGCGGAATTATTGCATCCAATAATATCCCCATGGCCTTTCATGAAATGGGGTATGGACATAGTGGGACCTCTTCCCACAGCTAAAGGACAAGCACGATTTTTGCTCATGCTAACCGACTATTTTACAAAATTAGTAGAGGAAGAAGCGTTCAAACAAGTGAGAGAAAAGGAAGTTAACAGCTTCTTATGGCGACACATAATATGCCGCTTTGGAATACCAAAGGAGATCGTGTGCGATAATGGCCCACAATTCATAGGCTCGCAAATCACAGAATTCTTCGAAAGCTGGCAAATCAAACGGATCACTTCAACACCATACCACACCGTGGCTAATGGTCAAGCTGAGTAAACGAATAAGGTCATCATCAACAATCTAAAGAAGCGGCTGGATAAAGCCAAAGGAAACTGGCCTGGGGAGTTACCAGTGGTATTATGGGCATACAGAACAACTTCAAAAATAGCCACAGGAGAAACCCCGTTCGCACTTGTCTATGGCTCAGAAGCCTTAATACCTGTGGATATTGGCAAACCAAGCATAAGGTTCTCAACAGTCATGGAGGGAGAAAACGATGACAAATTGAGGACCAATCTGGAACTGCTCGAACCACGGAGAGAAGCAACACTGATACGGATGGCAGCTCAAAAACAAATCATAGAGCAGTATTACAACCGTAAAGCTCATCTCAGGTACTTTAAGATTGGGGACTTCGTCCTCAGAAAGTCTTTCAATCAACGAAAGAAGCAGGTGCAGGAAAGCTAAATCCAAACTGGGAAGGACCTTACAAAATCTGAGGCATAGCTGGGAAAGGCGCCTATGAGTTGGAAGCTATGGACGGAAGAGTTCTACCAATAAACTGGAACGCCATCCACCTAAAGAAGTATTACTTCTAAGGAAAAGAACACCGTCAGGTATCACACGTTCGATTTTATTTTGAACATTTAAAAAATTTTATTAACTTTTTTAGATGATAGGCATAAATTTAACCCATCACCAGATGATGATATTAGACTTGCAAAGACGCGAGGAAATAACATAATTCACGGTCTAGGGTTACACTTTCTGATGGACGTTTTAAAGGGTTAAGAAGTCATCATCTAAAAAACTATACAACTTCGAGTCCGGAATGTTTTTCCTTTTTAGGAAAAGGACCACAAGGAAGGAATAATCAAGTGCTCGAGATTTCATTCTTCAAAGCTCAAACACTTGGGGGACTATACAGTATGGAAGGCTAAGACGAAGCAAAAAAGACTATCATAAAGTCAAAAGCTTGAGCCTGAAGACCCATCTACCCAACGAGACAAGTGATACGAGCAGAATCGAAAGAGATCAAAAAGAGTCATCCAAAAACAAAGCCTAATGCAAAAATGCAAAAAAACCTTCGAACATGTTCAGGTTGAAAGGCAAAATATTAGTCACGAGAAATAAATGTACATATTTATACTTATCCAAAGTTGTTGTAACAAAAAAAGTTAGGGGTAAAAGATCATCATCAGTGTACTCATTCAAAAAACTATTATCAAATAAAACAGTTATGGATGAAAGATCTAAATCCTTGTATTTGTTCAGAAAACTGTTATCGAATAAAAATAGTTACGAATAAGAAAACATTTCCCTCGTACTTATTAGAAAATTGTTTCCAACGAAAACAGTTGCCGGTAAAAACCCCAATATTTATAAAAAATTATTACGAGTGAAAAATAGTTGTTCCCTTGTATTAATATCGAAAAACTGTTACCTATGAAAAACAGTTACGAAATACAAGAGTATATAAAATCTGATAAACAAAAACAGTTGCAACATGAGTTTTAGACGATAATCAAACACATGTAAAATGTCATGGAAGTTCAAACAAAAAATTTTCCTCGGAAACATTCTTAAACATGTGTAAAATTCCTATCACTCTATTGCATTATCATGAAGTTAAGACGTCTTATTCATGTCAATTATAGAGGTCCCTCTTCCATAAATTATGCCTACTACAAAAAGGCACACATTTAATATGACACTGTGCCTATTACAAAAAGGTACGAGTAATCTAAAGCATTCTATATGCAAAAATCAGAGGTAAAACTAAAACCTCGAAAAAGGAAGCATGCAAAAGACTTAAAGAGTGAAACAGAAACTCAACAAAAGTCATACTAGCATAATATATTAAAACGGCTAAGCAAAAACTAAGTATTAACTTATACTTAGCCGTATAGAATTTTTATATACATTGAGGTGCTCCTAAGTTGTCATTTGGGGACTTTAAAGAAATCTAAATTTACCCCAGATAGGACTGGGGGTAACCACCAATTGAGACAAAGATAAAAAAAAAGGGGTGAACCAACTAAACTTCTTTAAGAGGGGGGTTTACTTCACCAGCAGAAGGAGCAGGAACAACTAGGGATGAAGAGGCACGAGCGGCTGGAGTCTCACCATCAGGTGAAGAGAGGTTATGACCCTGTTGAGCCTTCTCCATGGATTCCTTAGTTTTAGCTATTTCATCACTAAGGTCGAAACCCTCTTGACTCATTTCCCTCAATGTGTCAAGGCGAGAATTCATATACGCCCAGCTCACATCAACAACAGCCACCTCTTCAAGATCTTCATAATCCCTTTCCCATACTTGAAGCTCATCTCTCAATCTGTCCTTCTCCGCTTCAGCAGCTTCATGGGCGGCCCTTAACGGTTCAATCGACTCCTCCAGAGTTTGAAATTTATCTAAAGCCTTACGAAGTTTCTTTTGAGTACCATTGAGTGATTGCACGAGCTCGCCTGAGTATTTCTCCTTCTTCCCCAACAAGTTTTTCAAGTCTCTAATCTCCTCTAAGGCGCGGGACAGCTGCTCAGAAAATGAGGACTCCAGAACACTCTTGTCTTTATCAGCCTGACTAGAAGAAGCCTTCTCTACTGCTAGTTCTGCTGCCATGAGCCTCATCTTCCACTTCAAGTTACTCATTTCCTATTTTAAGGCATCCATGTCAATACTTAGGCTATCATACTGTGCTTTGCAATTATCAGCATCGGCCTGTAACTCTTTCGTCTCCTGGTCCATATGTGAGATCCTCTTCATAAGCTCCATGCCTATAAAATTAATCTACAAGAAATAAACCAATCAGATGTGGTAAATTTCATATATGAAAATGAAAGAGGATAACATGCATCATACCTTCAAAGAAGCATGCACAACTTCATTGGCCCATGTAAGAGCACTGTGGTTGGCTAGCTTGGCTTTCTCAGTGGGACCTATCAAAGGCTTGAGCCACACTTCGGGCTCACCCATTTTCTTGAAAAGATTCCCCTCAGTCGGAACCTCTATTACCACCTGCCGCATCTCTCTGTTGGAAGACCTTACTTCCCTAGCGGAAGGCATGGAAGCAGGCAGAGATGAAACAGCAACAGGCACGGAGGGTTGAGGAGCTGGAGAAGCCACGGGCAAAGAAGCAGGCACAGAGGGTTGAAGAGTTGAAGAATCTACGGGTAAAGCAACAGCAGAAGCCGAAATAGCCAAAGGAGCAGATGAGACAACTTCCCTTAAAGAAGCAGGAAAGACAATAGCCAAAGGGACATCGTCAGGAGCAAGGTCAAAACATTCATGGAACAGGAAATCCACAGACTTATGAATGGGGGAATGTGAAACATCTTCAAGGGTAGAGGGCTTAGCCACAGACACAGAAGGCAAGGTCATGGGTGAAAACTCATCATCTGAAACCACCCGCCTTCTCCGTGGCCTGTGTACTAAAGCACCTTCTTCTTCTTCTTCTACGGAACGAGACTCACCAATCTTCCTCTTCAAGGAAGATGAACCAACAATAATCTCTTGGGCCTGAGCCAAATACATCTTCGGGATAGATGAAGCAGACACCCCACGAGTAGAGAACCCTATCAAAAGGGAAAAAGTTAAGCGACAAAGAAAGAAGAGACTCGAGTAAGGAAAGAAGCAAGAACAAAAGCTTCACTTACCGTGGGTCATTACATGCCAACCATACCTCCCACCGAGGTACTTCCAAGATCTCTCTTCTAAAGGAGCAACGGACAATAATTTTCTACCCAATCATGGATACCGGAGACATTCTCAAACAGTATACATGATTGTTGAGAGAAGAAGAAACAGATACGATGTTAGTAAAACATCTTAAGTCAGAACGAGGAAAAGAAAATAGATGTGAGCTAAAGCATACTCACGTGCGCGATTCCACTTCTCAGGGAAGGGAATATTTTGTTCACCCACTAAACCAACAGTGGGTACAACAACATACCGGAGGTACCAACCCCTATCCTTATCATCTCCAGGGGTTACCAGCACTATTTTTCTCCTAGCAGTCAGAGTAAAAACCCCTTCACAAAATAAGGTAGGAGAGTAGAGATGAATAAGATGGTTGAAAGTAAAAGGAACCGAGGCTAAAGAAGCTAAACTCCTAAGACATGCGACAACTCGCCACACAAGCAGACCAACTTGTCCTAAGCAGATATTGAAAAAATGGCAGAATTCAATAATGACTGGGTCAATGGGAGGTCTAAAACCTAGAGTAAAAGGGTACGTATAAACAAAAGAATATCCCCTCTTGTAAGACGTTATTCTTTGATTACTATTCGGAATGTAGACAGGGAAATCTTACCCTCAGTTATAAGGGTTGGATACCTTTCGACACTCTCAAGGGAAGAATATTGGTCTACAAGAACCTGATTATCTCTAGCAAAGACAAACTCAGCAGGGAGTATTTCATCAACACCAGGTTCACGAAGGCGTTCACCTCTACCTCTAGACAAAGACCGAGAAGCCCTAAACCTCGGAGAAACTAGAGACCTAGCGGAAGGAGAGGGAACTATCTGAGAAGAAGAGGAGCCTCTCGAAGGAGTAGATCCTAGACTCCTAAGTCTACCACCCCTCCGACTCCTATTCGGAGCAGAAGATGGCGTTAAATTTTCAATATCTATGACTCCCTAAGGTTGGTTTGAAGAAAACATGTTTACAAAGTCAAGAAGAAAGTTCTTTACAAAAGACAAAGTTAAAGTGTTTCGTGGAAGCAAAGAGAAGAAGAAAGGTATTTATACTTAAGGACAACCGTCAAACATGGAAAAAAAGAAAAATAATGATGAAAAGTCATAATTGAAGGTGTCGCTTCGGGACTGGCCCAGCCGCAGAAAGCCCTAAAAGGTACCGAGTAAATGCAGAACCAATCCGAGAAGAACACGTGGTATGAGCATTAAATGGAAGTGACAAACAATGCCTATGGTTCAGAGAAGGATACAATGTTTCGAGGTAAAGCGACGGCAAAATATTCCTGCCATAAATGAGTATCCACTTACCAAATATATTGAAAAATTGTTACCTATGAAAAATAGTTACGAAATACAAGATTATATCAAATCTGTTAAACAAAAATAGTTGCAACATGAGTTTTAGATGATAATCAAACACATGTAAAATGTCATGGAAGTTCAAACAAAAAACTTTCCTTGGAAACATTCTTAAACATGTGTAAAATTCCTATCACTCTACTGCAGTATCATGAAGTTGAGACGTCTTCTTCATGTCAATTATAAAGGGCCCTCTTCCATAAATTATGCCTACTACAAAAAGGCACAAATTTAATATGACACCGTGCCTATTACAAAAAAGGTACGAGTAATCTAAAGCATTCTACATGCAAAACTAAAACCTCAAAAAATGAAGCATACAAAAGACTTAAAGAGTGAAACAGAAACTCAACAAAAGTCATACTAGCATTAATATATTAAAACGGCTAAGCAAAAACTAAGTATTAACTTATACTTAGCCGTATNAGAAAAAAAAGGGGGGGGGGGGTGAACTAAACTTCTTCAAGAGGGGGTTTGAATTCACTGGCAGAAGGAACGGGAGAAACTAGGGATGAAGAGGGACGAGTGGCTGGAGTCTCACCATCAGGTGAAGAGAGGTTATGACCTTGTTGAGCCTTCTCCATGGATTCCTTAGTTTTAGTTATTTCAGCACTAAGGTCGAAACCCTCCTGACTCATTTCTGTCAATGTGTCAAGGCGAGAATTCATGTACGCCTAGCTCACATCAACAGCAGCCACCTCTTCAAGATCTTCATAATCCCTTGCCTATACTTGAAGCTCAGCTCTCAATCCGTCCTTCTCTGCTTTCGCAGCTTCATGGGTGGCCCTTAACGGTACAATTGAATCCTCTAGAGTTTGAACTTTATCTAAAGCCTTACGAAGGTCCTCTTGAGTACCAGTGAGTGATTGCAGGAGCTCGGCTGAGTATTCCTCCTTCTGCCCCAACAAGTTTTTGAAGTCTCTAATCTCCTCTGAGGCGCGGGACAGCTGCTCAACAAATGAGGACTCCAGAACACTCTTGTCTTTATCAGCCTGACTGGAAGAAGCCTTCTCTACTGCCAGTTTTGCTGCCATGAGCCTCATATGCCGCTTCAAGGTACTCCTTACTTCTTCTAAGGCATTCATGTCAATCCTTAGGCTATCATATTGTGCTTTCCATTTATCAGCATCGGCCTGCAACTCTTTTGTCTCCTGCTCCGTGTTTGAGATCCTCTTCATGAGCTCTATGCCTATAAGATTAATCTACAAGAAATAAACCAATCAGATATGGTAAATTTCATATACGAAAATGAAAGAGGATAACCTGCATCATACCTTCAAAGAAGTATGCACGACCTCATTGGCACATGTAAGAGCACCGTGGCTGGCTAGCTTGGCTTTCTCAGATGGACCTATAAAAGGCTTGAGCCACACTTCAGGCTCACCCGTTTTCTTGAAAATATTCCCCTCAGCTGGAACCTCTATTACCACCTGTCGCATCTCTCTACTGGAAGACCCTACTTCCCTAGCGAAAGGCATGGAAGCAGGCAGAGATGAAACAACAACATGCACGGAGGGTTGAGGAGCTGGAGAAGCAACGGGCAAAGCAGCAAGCACGGAGGGTTGAGAGTTGAGGAAGCCACGGGCAAAGCAACAGCAGAATCCGTAATAGCCAAAGGAGAAGATGAGACAGCTTCTCTTAAAGAAGTAGGAAAGATAGCAGCCAAAGGGACATCGTCAGGACAAAGGTCAGAACCTTCATGGAACATGCAATCCACAGACTTATGATAGGGGAATGTGAAACATATTCAAGGGTAGAGGGCTCAACCACAGACACTGAAGGCAAGGTCAAGGGTGTAAACTCATCATCTAAAACCACCCGCCTTCTCCGTGGCATGTGTACTAAAGCATCTTCTTCTTCTTCTACGGAACGAGACTCACCAATCTTCCTCTTAGAGGAAGATGAACCAACAATAATTTCTTGGGCCTGAGCCAAAGACATCTTCGGGATAGATGAAGCAAACACCCCACGAGCAAAGAACCCTATCAAAAGGGAAAAAGTTAAGCGACAAAGAAAGAAGAGACCCTAGTAAGGAAAGAAGCAAGAACAAAAGCTTCACTTACCATGCGTCTTTACATGCCAACTATACCTCCCAGCGAGGTACTTCCATGATCTCTCTTCTAAAAGAGCAACGGACAATAATTTTTCTACCCAATCACGGATATCGTAGACATTCTCAACGGTGTCCATGATTGCTGAGAGAAGAAGAAATAGATACGGTGTTAGTAAAACATCTCAAGTCAGAACAAGGAAAAGTAAATAGATATGAGCTAAATCATACTCACGTGCACGATTCCACTTCTCAGGGAAGGGAAGATTTTCTTCACCCACTAAATCAACAGTGGGTACAGCAACATACCGGAGGTACCAACCGCTATCCTTATCATCTCCAGGGGTTACCAACACTCTTTTGATCCTAGCAGTCAGATAAAAAACCCTTTTACGAAACAAGGAAGGAGATTAGATATAGATAAGATGATTGAAATTAAAAGGAACCGAGGCTAAAGAAGCTAAACTCCTAAGACATGCGACAACTCTCCACAAAAGCGGACCAACTTGTCCTAAGCAGATATTGAAAAAATGGCAGAATTCAATTATGACTGAGTCAATGGGAGGTCTAAACCCTAGAGTGAAAGGGTACGTATAAACAAAAGAATATCCCGTCTTGTAAGACGTTATTCTTTGATTACTATTCGGTATGTAGACAGGGAAATCAGGATTCCAAAAACACTCCCTACGAACAAGGGAAATTTGACCCTCAATTATAAGGGTTGGATACCTTTCAACACTCTCAAGGGAAGTAGATTGGTCTACAAGAACTTGATTATCTTTAGCAAAGACAAACTCAGCAGGGACAATTTCATCAACTCCAGGTTCACGAAGGCGTTCACCTCTACCTCTAGACAAAGAGCGAGAGACCCTAAACCTCGGAGAAACTAAGAGCTAGTGGAAGGATAGGGAGCTATCTGAGAAGAAGAGGATCCCCTCGAATGAGTGGATCCTAGACTTCTAAGTCTACCACCCCTCCGACTCCTAGTCGGAGCAGAAGATGGCGTTAAATTTTCAATATCTATTACTCCCTGAGGTTGTTTTAAAGAAGACATGTTTACAAAGGCAAGAAGAAAGTTCTTTACAAAAGACAAAGTTAGAAAGTGTTTCGTGGAAGCAAAGAAAAGAAGAAAGGTATTTATACTTGAGGACAACCGTCAAAGATGGAAAAAAAGAAAAATAATGATGAAAAGTCATAATTGAAGATGTCACTTCGGGACTGACACAACCGCGAAAATCCCTAAAAGGTGCCGAGTAAATCCAGAACCAATCCGAAAAGGACACGTGGTATGAGCATTAAATGGAAGTGACAAACGACGCCTATGGTTCAGAGAAGGATACAATGTTTCGAGGAAAAGCGGCGAAAATTTATTCCCGCCATAAATGAATATCCATTTACCAAATATTAATCGATAAATATATGGTAAGTGGGGGGACTATCTTTATTGGTAAAAAAGAGTTTCACACGTAAGCCAACTTTTGACAACTCAGCCAGTTATGTGGACACAGGAGAACGTGACAGCCAGATGTGATTCTTTGAAGAGGTACGGAACAAAGAGGCACGATACAATAAACCCTCGAGCTTATTAGCCACGGGAAACTCAACTGATCAAAACAGGGAAGAGACACGGTCAGAATGAATCTGGACAAAGCTACGGGCAGATTCAAGAACCCACAATTGATTACTTGTACGTTATGTAACCGTACCCCAATTACCGTTATCCTTTGTAACGCCTCATTAATGTCATAATTAGTCATTAATGGGCAACCATAGCAAGAGTTGTACGTTATATCAAGGAATATCCTATATAAAGGAGGGGAATACAGCTTGTAAAGGCATCTGATTCTCGAATACAATCTACTTTGCTTTTCAATATTTCTGCAATATTGTCTATTATTCATTTTTCTCTATTTCCTTGATTATCAGTAACCCGTGTTCATCCTAGAAATAGCTTTAGTCAAAGGATCTAATTATTTGGTTAAATACCTCGCTCAGTCATTATTCTACACTCTCGCTCACATAGGCTCACAGATGCATGAACTAGCCCGAAACAATGATAAATATATAAAATCAACAATTATCGAGACTGAGGTATGAAATAATATGCTATGATAGGACTGAGTATACAAAGTCAAATAAACACATAAGGAGACAACAATATACGACCACTCGGGTCTCAGCATTTTCGGCGTGAAGCCCTAGCATTTGACTTAGTATGATTTCTAGCATGTTCACATTAACCATATCAATAAAAGTGCGGATATAAATCCGAAATAGCTACTAGACGGTGCCATGGGATGATCCAGGCCACAAATCACTCGGTGTACGCCCGCACGCTCGTCACTTGGCAAGTGCGTCACCTAAATTATAATCATATAGCATATAGTTCGGGGTTTCGAACCTTCATAACCAAGTTTGGAAACGTTACTTACCTCAAAACTGGCTAAAATCCTAGCCCTCAATGCCTTTTCCTCTAGACTCGGCCTCTGATTGCTCCAAATCTATCAAAAATCAGATTTATATCATTAATATATGCTAAGGAACGAAGCCCAATCGAAAATTATCAAATTCCACCAAAAAATCCCGAAATTGGCCAAACCCGACCCCTGGTCCCACATCTCGGAATTCAATAAAAATCACATCACATGAATCCTTATCCACCCACGAGTCTATACATACCAAGAACATCAAAATCGGACCTTAAATGATCCCTCAAATCCCCAATTAAAGGCCTCCAATTATAAGCCCTAATTCCCCAATTTTTGTCACTAATTTCCATAATTTTCACCCCCAATCAGTCAAATAATCACATATAAACGAGTTTTTTAGTCCAAAAGTCTTACCTCAACGAAGAACCCTCGAATTTCCTCTTCAAAACCCTCCAAAAAGCTTCAAACCCGTATAAACATGATGGAAAAATGACCAAAATTCACTAAGGGTTCTATTTATATGTTCTGCCCAGTGATGATCGCACCTGCGGATTAATTCTCGCACCTGTGGACCCGCACCTGCGGTCCCAGGTGTGCATTTGAGAGTTTTCATTAAAAGGCCAAATCCGCACGTGCGCTTCATCTACCACACCTGCGACTTTGCAGGTGCAGCCAATCGTCCGCATATGCGGTCCTTCTCCCCCTTAGCCCTTTCCGCACCTGCGATGCCCAATTCGCACCTGCGGCCACCCCTCCGCATCTGCGAAAATCACATAACAAATCACACTACCAACCCTCTAAGCCCAAGAACTCCTCCGTTAACCATCCGAACTCATCTCGAGGCCCTCAGGACCTCAACCAAAAGTACCAACAAGTCATAAATGATCACTCGGACTTAGTTGAACCCTCGGAACATCCAAAATAACATCGAAACATCAAATCAACCCATGATTCAAGCCTAAGGATTTTCAAACTTTCCAAAAATCACCAACGATGCCAAAACTACAAACTTCTCTGAATGACCTGAAAATTTGCACACACATCCAAAATGACGCTACAAACCTGTTCCAACTTTCGGAATTCCATTCCGACCCCGGTAGCTAATTTTCCACTGCCGACCGGAAATTGCCAAAAACTCAATTTCACCAATTCAATCCTAATTCTACTCCGGCCTCAAAACCACATTCGGAACACACTCCTAAGTCCCAAATCACCTAACGAAGCTATCTGAGCCGTAAAATTCACATTCCGAGGTCGTTTACCAAATAGTCAACTTCCGATTGACTTTTCTAACTATAAGGCCAACTTAAGAGACTAAGTGTCTCATTTATCACCATGACCACTCCGAACCCGAACCAACCGACCCAACATAAAATAATTTGGTTAAATAACACATGCTAAAGCTGAAATAGGGGAAACGGGGCTAATCTCACGGAACAATCGGCTGGGTCGTTATATTCTCCCCCTTTTAAAAAAATGTTCATCCTCAAACGGGTCTAGAAACATACCTGGAGTCTCAAATAGGTGAGGATATCTGCTCCGCATCTCCCGCTCGGTCTCCCAGGTGGCCTCCTCCACCGGCTTTCCTCTCCAATGTACCTTCACTGAAGCTATATCCTTTGACCTCAACCTTCTGACCTAAAGACCTAAAATAGCCACTGGCTCTACCTCATAGGACATATCACCCTCAAGCTGAACCGAGCTGAAGTACAAGACATGAGACGGGTCACCAATATACTTCTGAAGCATGGAAACATGGAATACCGGATGGACACTCGATAGGCTGGGTGGTAAAGCAAGTCTATAAGACACCTCTCCAACCCTCTGAAGCACCTCAAAAGACCCAATGAACCGGGGACTCAACTTTCCCCTCTTCCCGAACTGCATAACACTCTTCATGGGTAACACCTTCAGTAGCACCTTCTCCCCAACCATGAAAGACACATCCCGTGATTCCGGTCCGCATAACTCTTTTGCCTAGACTGCTCCGTGCGAAGCCGATCCTGAATCAACTTCACCTAATATCCTGGCCTCACCCGGCTCAAATCAACCAACCAGAGATCTACACCTCCTCCCATATAAATCCTCGTACGAAGCTATTTGAATACTCGACTGATAACTATTATTATAAGCAAACTCCGCGAGTGGCAGAAACTGGTCTCATGAACCCCCTAAATCAATGACATAAGCACGTAACATGTCCTCCAGAACCTGAATAGTGCGCCCTGATTGCCCGTCAGTCTAAGAATGAAACGATGTGCTCAACACCACCTGAGTACCCAACTCTCTCTGCACGGCCCTCCAAAACTGAGATGTGAACTGAGTACCTCTGTCAGAAATGATAGAAACTGGAACACCATGCAACCGGACAATTTCCCTGAAATAAATCTCAGCAACCGCTCCGAAGAATAAGTAGTACCAATAGGAATGAAGTACGCGGACTTGGTCAACCGATCCACAATGACCCATATAGCATCGAACCTCCTCGAAGTCCGTGAGATCCCAACTACAAAGTCCATGGTGATCCGCTCCCACTTCCACTCCGAAATATCCAACCACTGATGCAACCTACCTGGCCTCTGGTGCTCATACTTGACCTGCTGACAGTTGAAACACCGAGCTACAAACTCAACAATATCCTTCCTCATCCGCCTCCACCAATACTGTTGTCTAAGATCCTGATACATCTTCGCGGCACCCGGATGGATGAAATACCGCGAGCTATCGGCCTCTGCTAGAATCGACTCTCGAAGCCCATCCACATTGGGCACACAAATCCGACCCTGCATCCTCATAACCCTATCATCACCAATAACTACATCCCTGGCATCACTCGTCGGACCCTGTCCTGAAGAGCAAGCAAGTACGGGTGATGAGTGGTGAAGTTTACCACTCGTTTTAGCCCCGTTTTGTTAGATTTTGCCTCCCTCAATGATAACATGAGGTCGTTTCTAGTGTGTATTGCTCGAATTTCAGGGAAATGGTGCCATGAAGTGGTTGGTGTTGAATTGGAGTGGAGTTGAGCACAAAATGATGAAAAATGCACAAAACCTCCAGTGAATCCGCACATGCGGACTCTGAGCCGCCGGTGCGACCTCGCACATGCGGAGTATGGAACGCACCTGCGAACAAGAGCTAAACTATACAACAGCCGCACCTGCGGAATCGCAGGTGCGGCCTTTCGTCCGCATTTGCGGAGATTGCTCAAGATACCCAGACTCGCACCTGTGATGGTGAGTCCGCTTCTGCGGAGCCGCAACTGCGAGAAATCTTTCGCAGGTGCGGTCAACGGGCATCAGGACTGGGCAGAATTGTCAAATCACATTTTATTATTCCCAACTCACATATACTCGACCTATCAGATCTTTTGGCAAATCTTTGGAATTGTAAAATATATTTTTGAGTAGATAAGAAGAGAGAAAACATTTGTGGAAGCTAGGGTTTGCACACACACTTGGGATTTGAAGATTTCAACCTTGTGGTTAAGGATTTCTTACCCATTTATGTTTGTTTCTTCATTTCCTTGATTTGTATTGAATATTTAAGTGTGTAGTATTTATTTCCAACACTTGAATCTTGTTTATGGGAATATTCATATTTAAAGTGTGGATTAAATACCTTGTTGTGCTTATGTATTGAATGATTTTTATATATTTATGAAGTGAGTTATTGTTACTTTAATTATTCTTGTTCTTTAATATTTCAAAAGGGATTAGCTAACCCTAGGACTCGCCCGTTAACTCCGAATTAATTTTGGAAAGATAATTTGGGGTTGGGAAAGATTAATTAACAAGAACTTGAGGCTTTAACCCTCATTTTATAGATTCTACCTAGGGATAGGATTGAACTACTTGTAGCCATATACGGGTGTGCTTAATCTCTTAATTGGGTTAGGAATAATTAAATTAGGAAGTCTTATTAGTCTTTGAAAAAAGCTAATTAAGAATTATTATCCATGGCTAATTAACATAAACTCGCTCATATTTGTAAAAGCGTGAAATACATTGCATCGTTACTTGAGTGTAATACCCGATGCATTAATTCTTGTTTCCATTGATCATTTTACTTGCTTTCTAGGTTAGTTTATATTTTCGCATTTAGTTATAAACATTTTCAAAACCAAAATTTATTTGTTTGGCATTGCGCGATAAGTGATAATTCTGTTACATTCCTAATCGCCTACATATTGTTCTCTGTGGGATTCGACCCCAAACTAGTTGGGTTATTATATTTGACAATCGACCGCTTACACTATTTTAAGGTGTAATTTGAGCGTATCAAATTTTGGCGCCGTTGCCGGGGAACAATTGGCGTAATTTAGGTTGTTTAAGAAATAAGCATAAGTGCTTTGGTCCAAACTTCTGAGTATTTGTGTAATTATTTTTCTTAACTTGGTCTATTTTTCTTATTTGTACTTGTTTAGTTTCTTAATTTTTGATATAAAAAAAGTGGCATCATATAATGAAAATTGGTCGGATGGTAGTTGTTCATACTTTGATGGCCCTTGTTCTTATTGTGGAGGACCACATTCGTGGCAAAATTGTTTAAATTTTCTCGAGGATGGATTGTGCGCACAATCTCAAATCCATTAGTGGAGTATTTGTGATAGGTGTGGTTTCCAAAATGGTCATTGGTATGATTGTGTTTATTTGTCCGTCCCTTCCCCAATCCCCCACTATGATGATTCTACTCTTTGTGATGAAAATTTTAGGGATGAGGAAGTGGAAGAAATTGAGCATGGCCGAAGTGGAGAGTTCACGCTCTTGTTGGAGTGCCTACTTGAAGGAGGAAACAAGGAGCAAAATGACTTGGAGGAGATTTTGGAGAATAGTCTCCAAAATGACTTGGCACTTGAAAGGTTGCACCCACAAATGGATGAAATGATTAAAGCCATAAGGATTCAAAAAGCCTCGGAAGTGAGTGATAGCCAAGAACCTTCCTTGGAGGTTGAAGTTGAAAATCCTTCCTTGGCACTTGATCAAAACTAAGAATAACTCTCAAATGCTCAAAATGAGAGGATGATGCTCATGTTGGAGGCCATTCCTGAAAATGAGGAAAAGAAAAACTTTGCACTCGAGGGCTTGAAACATGAAGTGACTCAAAATGATGAGCACATCCGCACTTTGGAGGATCAAATGCAAGCATTGATCGAGGCTCATCATGCCTCTCAAGTTGAAAGTGAGGATGAAAGCCGAGAAGAGTCCAATTCCGAGGGTGAGAGTGAGCTTTACTTTGAGGAATCAAGACTTGAACATCCGCCAACCGACTCCATGAGTGTTTGTGATGCCGAGAAAAATATGGAACTAGAGTCAATCAGGGTGATGGAAAATAGTGTTGAAATTGACTCTAGTCCAGGGGGAAAAGAGGATGTCAAAATCCGAAAAAATTTGCAAGTTGGAGGTTTGAAGGCACATTCCAAGCATTTTTCAACATTGGAATTGTGTGGTAAAACGGAAGTTGAACTACACGAATCAATGAAGTTTTGCGAGGAGGAAAAATTCATACCATACATCTTACAATTGAGGAAACAGGAAAGCAAAATGAAATTCCTCACATGAGAGCCAAAAAGTGCAAAATGAAGAATTTAAGGCTTGGCTCGGTCATCTACTTACCACCGCCCGTGGTCACAAGCTTGATTCCAAGCTAGGTGCCCAGTTCATATCATCAAAGTGGCGAGAAAGGTGGTAAAGTTGACGTGCGTCGTGCCACGACATTAAATGCGGCGCTTGGTGGGAGACAACCCATCGTTTTTCAAAAAATTTGGTAATTTTTGGAATTTTCCTTTTTAGAATAGCTTATTATATTTTTTCTAACCGATCTACCAAGTTCAGAATTTTTGGAGTTGATTTGAGTAGGTTGGAGTGACCGGGTAGACAAATACAGTGAAAAAGGAGAAACGAAAAGGCTGGGCAACACACTGACCAACTCTGCGATGAGGCCAGTGCAAAATGCTATCGCAGAGTTGTATGTGCGAGCAAAAGATGCGATCGCAAAAATGTACAAAAAAATTAATTGCTGAGCCCAGGGATTCCGTACCTGCGGACAAATCCTCGCAGATGCGGCTCCACAGACACGGTTTCTGAAGTGCAGGTGCGCCTTTTCACGCAGGTGCGATTGGCTCATCGCACTTGCGCAAACGCAGGTGCGGTAATATTTCCGCAGGTGCGAACTTCGCACAACTAAAATCCCAAAATTTGTCTCCCCAGGTAAGTTTTGTATTAACCCTAAACTCCAAGAAAAAAATTTGTTCCCTCACATCTCTCATCTCTCACGCTGAAGCACAAGAGACAGGTATTTTCACACTCCCTAGCTCTACTCTGTTATTTTTCCGCCCCTACTCTATCTTCCTTGTATTAGTTCTGTCTTGTTCAAGCCATTCATGGTTGTTTACCCCCATTCCCACGACCCTTCTGATTTAGGGTAGAATTAGAGTGAGGATTTGGTTGAGTGTAGGGAATGTGTTCTGGATTTAGTGAAGCAACAAATTGCAGCGCTGTTTTGAGAAACCAATTCATGTGAGGAGAGAGTGAATTTTAAATGCCCGCAAAGTGTTCGACTAATCGTATAAACGAAAATTGAGTGCTAAGTACCCCAATCTCAGTGTTAATGGAGTTAGTATTAAGTTTGGTGCACTAATCTGGAAGTCTTGAGTACAGATTTGTGGCCAAAAACCAATCCCAACTAAAAATGGTAAAAAAAAGTTCTTGGCAGTTGCACCTTGGGACGACAGTCTGCTGGTGCGAGAGAATTTTTGTAGGTGAAGCTTCGCACTTGCGAGCCCTACACCGCAGGTGCGAACTTATTCGCAGATGCGCCTCTTGATCCGCAGATGCGCAACCGCACCTGCGATTGAAGTTCCGCAGGTGCAGAAACTAGGCAATTCTGCCAAAAATAGAATGTTTGCAAATTGGCCTTCCTGGACCCGTTCGATTTGGTTCTTTGGCCTAATTTCAATGTTTTAATATGCTTAACGAGAGTCCACTGCTTGACTAACTTTTTTTTTATTTTTTTTAGGTACTTTGACTTAAAAATGGATCCGAACACAAACCTAAATGCTCAGAACAGTTCTGAAATTGAGGAAGAGGCTGGGGAACGATTTGATGATTACCGGTTCATGTCTACTAACTGTCAGCGCCGGTATTATGACAATCTCCTCACCAAGAAATTGGTACTTGAGAAAGGGATTGCGGAAGAAAAATTGGCCGAAATGCTTCCAGATTTCTATGTTCGGTTGGTATCCTCTGGATGGTCGTGCTTCATTCCCACCCCTTGTAAGGCCAATGAGACATGGGTTCGCGAGTTTTATGCCAATATCAAGCGGACAAACTTCGCCGATCCTCAACTCATAATCAGAGGGAAAATAGTGAGGTTCGGGGTGGAAGAAATCAATGCTTCCCTCGGGATTCCAAACCACCCTATTGATCCAGTACTGGAGAGAGATCATTGCGACAATTCGGCATGGCTTTTGTCCAAGTTGTATCCTAAAAGTGTGAGAGCGCAGTGGGCCAACAAAAGAAAAGGCTTGAAGTCAATCGACTTCACAGCCGAGGAGAAGATATGGTTGTATATACTGTGTAGCAGGGTGTCCCCTAGTGGGAATGTTTCAGACGTGTCTTATACCAGAGCCCTAATCATTGCTTGCCTTCTCGATGGCATTCCAGTGGATGCAGGCTATCATATTCTGAGCGAGAAGTATATGCTTGATGATGGAGCAGGGTTAATGTTTCCTTCCTTGATTACCGAGTTGTGTCGGCAGGCACAGGTCGAGGAGCGTCACACTGATCAGTGGGTGCCCGTCGACAAACCCTTCCACCCGCTCAGAGTCAAGGGTGAGGGTTGAGCAGTAAAGAGCAAGAAAAGGAAGGTAACCACCACCACTGCCGGAGCCGGATCCTCCTCACAACCTACTACATCAGAGGGTCCTTTTGGGGAGATGAACTCCCAGTTTGCTATCTTGCGGGACCTAGTGTCCAAGCTCCCCACTGGGCCTTCCACTTCCCAGCCTCAGCCTCCACCTGAGTACTACTTCAGGGCTGAGATGCAGCAGTATTTTGATACTCAGGACAAGATGGCAGCATCTCTTTCACAACTTGACACCACCTACACCAGCCTGGCCAAGGCACATGTTGACCTGAAGGAGTCATTTGACAAGGAAAAGGAGAAAAATAAACAATAAAGGTAAGCTCCTAGTCAAAGTGTGGAGAGGAGTCAAGACGACCTTCAGATGGGGCAGCCGAGCAAGAAGCTCAATTTCGGATGCTGATGACAGTGAGGACTACTCGTTCATGACCGATTGTGATGATGCCGATGCGGATGATGATGATGACGAGAGTTCTCAGCAGCATTGATCAGTGTCTTCTTCTACAGTCTGCTAGTCTGATGCAGACCTCAGGGAGACCCTCAAACAATGCTCTTTATTTTGATATTGTGCAGTGGGGACACTGCAGTGTTTCTAGTTGGGGGTGACTTTGCACATTGTATTTACTTATGACTTTGTTTATGTGCCCTTACCGGGCTTATTGTGGATTATGTCAATGGTTTTTTCTAAGCTTGGTGTGATTAGTTTATTTTTATTTTTCTTGTATCATTTATTTTCTTTAGTAGTTACTTCAATTTTAGTTTTTAGTTTTTATTAGTAGCTTTGTTCTTCAATTTTTATCTCCTTAATAATACTTCCTTGGGTTTTCTTCATGTTACGGTTCTTTCCCAAGGAACATTTTTGAAGTGAACCGGGTGAATTTTTCGTATGATAGATGGTATGACAACTTCCTTAAGGGAATTAGTCTTTTTTTGCTAGGATGAGACTTTTGGATTATTTGGTACTAAAGAAATTAGTCTCTTGTATGTGAAATGTGAATTAAGAGTACCCCTCCAAAATTTGGTTTTGAATTAAAACAAGTAAGTTGCATGGTGAAGAATATNTTGTGTAAATAATTCTTGTGTTTGCTTCATCATCTAGAACTTGCCCGGTTAGTCTTTCAATGCTAATGATAATTACGGTTGGTTGGAGAAATGACCTTAGGCATTCTTTGTGTTATTTGAAAAACCTCTTCTGCCTTTCAAGCTTACCATTGCATAAATATTTATCACTAGTTACCCTATTTGAGCCTTTAACCTTTTCTTTGGTCACCTCATTACAAACCTTTCCCATTTTGTAAAATAATTCCCTCTTTTGAACCCGTCCCTCCTTGAACATTGAGAATGAAGCTAAAAGCCTAAGTTGGGGGTGTGGTATCAAGTTGGAAATTGGTAAGGTTGTATATTGAGTGTAGGAACCTATACCTCAAAGTACTCACATGAAATTATTCAAGCTCCAAAAGAAAAGAAAAAAAGAGAAAAAGAAAAGAAAAAGAAATATTTGTATATATATAAATATGAAGCCTTGAAGAAAATTAGAGAGGTACTTAAAATGGTTCGATGTTGGTAACTAGGAGCCAATGAGGGCTATGTGGTTTGAAAAGAAACAAAGGGCAACAAGAAAGAAAAATGTGAGTAGTGTTCAAGGAGGGTGTAGTCACTTGTACCCAAATGTTTATCCGACCCTTCCCTAAGCCTACATTACAAGCTTAAAAAGTCCTTATGGGATCTCCAACCGAATGTTCTTGAAAAGGCGATGAATTAAAATAAGGGCAAGCCTATGGCATGATATGTTGTAACACTTGAAATTCTTTGTGAGAGTGAGTGTCTTTGTGAATTTGTACCTTGTGTTGTCTTGTAAATATGGTGATTTTGGGACTTTATTTCTTGTGAGGGCACATGAATTAGGATGTATTGGTGAAATAGATATATCCCGAAATGAATGAGTTGAGCATATGTAGTAGAACAGTGCTTTTGAGTCACTCCTTGAGGTTTATTCTTGTCACTTGATTTTTTTGAAACTCCCTTGCACTTCTTGAAGTTGTTTTTAAATGAGGGAGTTATTCGGATAATATGCATACTTGAGCCTAATTATTAGTACCAACCAAATCCATAAGTATAATGCTTAGTTGGAGAATGTGATTTGTAAATGCAAGCAATGCAACTTGTGCTTGAAATTGTAGAACCTCATTGAGTTATTGGTTTTGATTTGCTTGAGGACAAGCAAAAGCTTTAAGTTGGGGGTGTTGATGAGTGGTGATTTTACCACTCGTTTTAGCCTCTTTTCGTTAGATTTTGCATCCCTCAATGATAACATGAGGTCGTTTATAGTGTGTATTGCTCGAATTTCAGGGAAATGGTGCCATGAAGTGGTTGGTATTGAATTGGAGTGGAGTTGAGCACAAAATGGTGAAAAATGCACAAAACCTCTAGTGAATCCGCACCTGCTGACTCTGAGCCACCAGTGCGACCTCGCACCTGCGGAGTATGGAACGCACCTGCGAAGAAGAGCTAAACTATAAAATAGCCGCACCTGCGAAGTAATTCACGCACCTGCGAAACCGCAGGTGCGACCTTTCGTCCGCATCTACGGAGATTGCTCAAGATACCCAGACTCTCACCTGCGATGGTGAGTCCGCTTCTGCGGAGCCGCACCTACGAGAAATATTTCGCAGGTGCGGTCAACGGGCATCGGGACTGGGCAGAATTGTAAAATCACATTTTCTTATTCCCAACTCACATATACTCGACCTAGCAGATCTTTTGGAAAATGNTTTAAGTGTGTAGTATTTGTTTCCACCACTTGAATCTTGTTTATGGGAATATTCATATTTAAAGTGTGGATTAAATACCTTGTTGTGCTTATGTATTGAATGATTTTTATATATTTATGAAGTGAGTTATTGTTACTTTAATTATTCTTGTTCTTTAATGTTTCCAAGGGGATTAACTAACCCTAGGACTCGCCCATTAACTCCGAATTAATTTTGGAAAGATAATTTGGGGTTGAGAAAGATTAATTAACAAGAACTTGAGGCTTTAACCCTCATTTTATAGATTCTACCTAGGGATAGGATTGAACTACTAGTATTCATATACGGGTGTGCTTAATCTCTCAATTGGGTTAGGAATAATTCAATTAGGAAGTCTTATTAGTCTTTGGAAAAAGCTAATTAAGAATTATTATCTGTGACTAATTAACATAAACTCGCTCATATTTGTAAAATCGTGAAATACATTGGATCGTTACTTGAGTGTAATACCCGATGCATTCATTCTTGTTTCCATTGATCATTTTACTTGCTTTCTAGGTTAGTTTATATTTTCGCATTTAGTTATAAACAATTTCAAAACCAAAATCTATTTGTTTGGCATTGCGCGATAAGTGATAATTCTCTTACATTCCTAATCGCCTACATATTGTTCTCTGTGGGATTCGACCCCAACCTAGTTGGGTTATTATATTTGACAATCGACCGTTTACACTATTTTAAGGTGTACTTTGAGCGTATCAGTGGGTCATCATACTGGCGCTCTCTGATCCGGTCATAAAGAGAAGACCTGGAAGCTACACGAACTAATACCCGACGGGGCTCTGATAGATCCAATCTCACCAACTGGCCTGCTAAGTCCTGAACATCAAGTGCTAATGGTCTCTCTGCTGTTGGAAGATATGCTAGACTCCCCAAACTCTCTGCTCTGCGACTCAAGGCATCGGCCACTACATTGGCCTTCCCCGGATGGTATAGAATAGTGATATCATAGTCCTTGAGAAGACCCAACCATCTCCTCTGACGCAAATTCAAATCGTTCTGCTTAAACAGATGCTGCAGACTACAATAATCCGTGAAAACCTCACAATGCACCCCATACAAATAATGACGCCACATCTTCAAGGTGTGAACAATGGCTGCTAGCTCGAGATAATTCACTAGGTCATTCTTCTCATGAGTCTTCAACTGGCGCGAGGCATAGGCAATCACCCTACCCTCCTTCATCAAAACACAACCGATGCCTATCCTCGAGGCATCACAATATACGGTATAAGAACTTGAAGCTGATGGAAATACTAACACTGGAGTTGAGGTCAATGCAGTCTTGAGCTTCTGAAAGCTCTCCTCACACTCATTTGACCACCTGAACGGAGCACCCTTCTAGGTCAATTTGGTCAAGGGCGAAGCAATAGAATAAAACCCCTCCACAAAGCGATGATAATATCCCGCCAAACCAAGGAACCTCTTAATGTCCATAGCTGATGACGATCTGGGCCAACTCTGCACCGCCTCTATCTTCTTCGGATCAACCTGAATACCTTCACTGGACACCACGTGCCCCAATAAATCTACTGAGCCAAGCCAGAACTCACACTTGGAGAACTTTGCATAAAGTTTCTCCTCCCTTAATCTTTGTAAAACAACCCTCAAATGCTAAGCGTGCTCCTCCTGGATACGAGAATATACCAGGATGTCATCAATGAACACAATAACAAAAGAATCCAAGTACGGTTGAAACACGTCGTTCATCAAATGCATGAACGCTGCTGGGGCATTGGTCAGCCCAAAAGACATCACCATAAACTCATAGTGACCATAACGAGTCCTGAAAGCTGTATTGGGAATATCAGAATCCCGAATCTTTAGCTGATGATACCCGGATCTCAAATCAATCTTAGAGAACACTCTGGCTCCCTGAAGCTGGTCAAACAAATCATCAATACGAGGCAAGGGATACTTATTCTTGACTGTAACCTTGTTCAACTACATGTAATCAATACACATTCTCATGGAACCATCCTTATTTTTCACAAACACCGGTGCACCCCAAGGTGACACACTAGGCCGAATGAACCCCTTATCTAGGAGTTCCTGAATCTGCTCTTTCAATTCCTTTAACTCCGTCGGTGCCATACAATACGGAGAAATAGAAATGAGTTGAGTGTCCGGCACCAAATCAATACCAAAATCAATAATCCTGTCAGGTGGCATGCCTGGCAGGTCAGCAGGAAACACGTCCGGAAAATCACGGACCACAGGAACAGAATCAATAGTGGGATTCTCAACACTGACATCCCTCACAAAAGCCAAATATGATAAACACCCCTTTTCTACCATGCGCTGGGCCTTCAGGTAAGAAATCACCTTACCAGGCACATACTCAATAGAACCTCTCCACTCAACCCTCGGAAATCCTGGCATCGCTAAGGTCACGGTCTTAGCATGACAATCCAGAACAACATGACACGGAGATAGCCAATCCATGCCCAATATCACGTCAAAGGAAACCATGCTAAGCAATAACATATCCACTCGGGTCCCCAGACCCCCAATAGATATCACACACGATCGGTACACACGGTCCATAAAACAGTATCGCCCACTGGGGTCGACACATGAACAGATGTAACTAGGAATTTCCTGGGGCATATCCAGAAAATGAGCAAAGTATGATGAAACATAAGAATACGTGGAACCTGGATCAAATAAGACCGAAGCATCTCGGTGACATACTGAAAAAATACATGTAATCACTACATCTGAGGCCATAGCATCTGGTCTGGCTGGAAGCGCATAAAATCGAGCCTGACCTCCACCTGATCGACCTCCCCCTCTAGGGCGGCCTCTAGCTGACTGGCCCCCACCCCTAGCTGCCTGGGCGGGTGGTGAAGTAACTGGTGCTGAAGCTGAAGGCTGGCTCCTCTGCTGGAATGAACCGCCCGAAAGACGGAGACAAAACCTCTTGATATGACCCGGATCACCACACTCAAAGCAACCCCTCTCAGCAAATGACGATGGGACTGAAGGGAACCCCTAGAATCAAAATAACCACTAGAAGAACCATGCGCCGAGGAACCCTGAACTGATGGTGGCCGAGATGAACATTGGGCTGGAAGAGCACTGAATGAGGAACGGCCCGGATGAGATCTGCGGGAACCATGCCCTGATGATGCACCACTGTCGGCTAGGCGAACTGGATGAGGAGGCCTAAATGAATGGCCTCTACTGTGCTGAGACTGACCTCCTGAATGAACACCACCAAAACTACCAGACCCTCGAGGCCTCTTGGCCTCCCTCTCGACTCGCTCATGGCGGCAAACTGACTCAATCTCTCTAGCAATGTCAACCACCTCCTCAAAAGAAGCGCCAGATACCCTCTCCCTGGTTAGAAATATCTTAAGTTAATAAGTGAGGCCATCAACGAACCTCTTGATCCTCTCCCTATCCATGGGAACTAGACAAATAGCATGACGGGCCAACTCGGAGAACCTCATCTCATACTGTGTCACGGTCATGTCCCCCTGACGCAACTACTCGAACTCCCTGCGTAGCTCCTCCCTGCGGGACTGCGATACATACTTCTCCAGGAAAAGAATGGAGAACTGACGCAAGGTAAGGGAAGCTGCATCAATAGATCTACGCCTCTCATAGGCCTCTCACCAAGCGAGTGCAACTCCAGAGAACTGGAAGGTAGTAAATGGGACCCCGGTGGCCTCCAATATCCCTGATGTGCGAAGAATCCTCTGACACTTGTCTAAGAAGACCTGGGCATCGTCGCCCTCATTACCACTAAAATCGGAGGCTGAAGTCTACTAAATCTCTCCAACCTGCGTTGCTCATCATCTGCCAAAGCTGGGACCACAAAATCCTGGGCTGGGGAAACCTGCTGGGCTGGGGCTGGAGCTGCCCCCGGCGTCTGAAGCCCCTGGGTAACCTACTCAGGTGTCCGGGCAGCTGGAGTCTGAGTGCCTCCCCCGGCCTGAGAAGTAGCGGTAGTAGTAGACATAGCGAATGCATGTGCAAGACTGGTGCATACCGTCAAAATCTGAGCTAGGGTCTCCTGAAGACCCGGAATCACAATAGGCATTGCCGGTGCCTGAGCCGGTCCTGCTGGAATATCTGCTCGGTGACCTGATCCTGAACAATATCAGGGTCCATAGGTACTGCCCCGGCTACTGCGCGGGCTGCACCCCTCCCTCTGCCATGGCCTCGACCGCAGCCTCGACCTCTCACTGGTCTAGCTGGTGTCTGGTCACCCTAATCAGTAGCGCGAGTCCTCACCATCTGCGAGAGAATGAAAACAACAGAAGTTTAGTTCCAGGAATCAACAGATTCGCACGACAGAATTCAAGAATGTGAAATTTTTCCTAAGGGTTCTGTAGCCTTTCGAATATAAGTACAGATGTCTCTGTACCGATCCGCAAGACTCTACTAAACCTGCTCATGACTGGCGAGACCTATTTAACCTAGAGCTCTGATACCAACTTGTCACGACCCCAAAACACCTGTTATGATGGCGCCTATCGTGAAATCAGGCAAGCCACACATTTCATCGCTAAAAGTTGTTTTCAGGAAAAAACCATTATAGTTATAGCAAGAGTCTCGTTTTTATAAAAGCATTTAAGGGTTTAACATTACTGATAACATAAATAAAAGAAAACCTGAACCCAGATCTAATGTCACCGAGTCATGAGCTACTACATCAAAATATCAATTATAGAGTCGACACAAAGTTGTCTGAAATAAGTAAATATGATAGGTGGATAGAGAAGGATATAATCGAGGCTGCGATCGCCAACTGCTACCTCGATGCCTCCCAAGGAACTATGATCGCAGCACAGCAACCACTACTAGGTCCCGCTATACCTGGATCTGCACATAAGGTGTAGGGGGTAACGTGAGTACACCAACTCAGAAGTAACGAACCCAAACTACGGGTTGAGAGGAAGTGACGGACTAAACTTCAATAATTGTAATGAAAAGAGTACACAAAATTTAGGCATGTTCTCAGTTTTAACAGATAATGAAAACAGAATATGACCGATATGATAAGTAACTCAGGTATATCTCAGTACTCTACCTGCCAATGTATCAACAGTGTGGAAATGCACCTAGTGCTCACAACTCTCACAACGAAGTCCACTCAGTACTGTGCATGGCTCTCGGGCCCAGGGAAGATCCATCCCGGATAGTACACAACCACCGGTGACCGTAGTCATTCAATACTGAGGAAAAAGGACGCTCCAGCCCCATAGAGAAGATCTATCTCTGGAACACAACACTCGGACATGATCCATGTCCAGGGACAATCCATCCCTCACATATCATCAACTTCAAACAAGATCCATGCCCAGGAAAGATCCATCCCTCAATATGAATGCGCTCACTGGGGGTGTAAAGACTCCGGAGGGGCTCCTATTGGCCCAAGCGCTATATCAAGCCAATGAAGGCATGATCAGAGTATCGCTGCGGTGTGCAGTTCGATCTCATAGTTGTCTCAATAACAGGATCTTGGCCTCACTCAACCATTACTCTCCAGTCTCGCTCACATGGGCTCACAGATGCATGAACTAGCCCGAAACAATGATAAATTTATAAAATCAACAATTACCGAGACTGAGGCATGAAATGATATGCTATGATAGGACTGAGTATACAAAATCAAATAAACACATAAGGAGACAACAATATACGACCTCTCAGGTGTCAGCATTTTCGGCGTGAAGCCTTAGTATTTGACTTAGTATGATTTCTAGCATGTTCATATTAACCATATCAATAAAAGTGTGGATATCGATCCAAAATAGCTACTAGACGGTGCCATGGTATGATCCATGCCACAAATCACTCGGTGTACGCCCGTACGCCCGTCACTTGGCGTGTGCGTCACCTAAATTATAATCATATAGCATATACTTCGGGGTTTCGAACCCTCAGAACCAAGTTTGGAAACGTTACTTACCTCAAAACCGTCTAAAATCCTAGCCCTCAATGCCTTTGGCTCTAGACTCTGCCTCTGATTGCTCGAAATCTACCAAAAATCAGATTTATATCATTAATATATGCTAAGGAACGAAGCCCACTCGAAAATTATTAAATTCAACCAAAAATCCCGAAATTGGCCAAACCTGACCCCCGGGCCCACGTCTCAGAATTCGATAAAAATCACATCACAAGAATCCTCATCCACCCACGAGTCTATACATACCAAGAACATCAAAATCGGACCTTAAATGACCCCTCAAATCCCCAATTAAAGGTCTCCAATTACAAGCTCTATTTCCCCAATTTTTGTCACTAATTTCCATAATTTTAACCCCCAATCTGTCAAATAATCACATATAAACGAGTTTTAAGTCCAAAAGTCTTACCTCCACAAAGAACCCTCGAATTTCCTCTTCAAAACCCTCCAAAAAGCTTCAAACCCGTATAAAAATTCGCTAAGGGTTCTATTTATATGTTTTGTCCAGTGATGACCGCACCTGCGGATTAATTCTCGCACCTGCGGTCCCAGGTGCGCACCTGCGAGATTTCATTAAAAGGCCTAATCCGCACCTGCGCTTCATCTACCGCACCTGCGACGTCGCAAGTACGGCCAATCATCTGCATATGCGGTCCTTCTCCCCCTTATCTATTTCCGCACCTGTGATGCCCAATTCGCACCTGCGGTGACCGCACCTACGGCCACCCATCCGCATCTGCGAAAATCACATAACAGATCACACCAGCAACCCTCCAAGGCCAAGAACTCCTCCGTTAACCATCTAAACTCATCCCGAGGCCCTCAGGACCGCAACCAAAAGTACCAACAAGTCATAAATGATCACCCGGACTTAGTCGAACCCTGGGAACACCCAAAATAACACTGAAACATCAAATCAACCCATGATTCAAGCCTAAGGATTTTCAAACTTTCCAAAAATCACCAACGATGCCGAAACTACCCAAAACTCATCCAAATGACTTGAAAATTTGCACACACATCCAAAATGACGCTACAAACCTGTTCCAACTTTTGGAATTCCATTTCGACCCCGATAGTTAATTTTTCACTGCCGGCCGAAAATTGCCAAAAACTCAATTTCGCCAATTCAAGCCTAATTCTACTCCAGACCTCAAAACCACATTCGGAACACAAAACTAAGTCCTAAATCACCTAACGAATCTATTCGAGCCATAAAATTCACATTCCAAGGTCGTTTACCTAATAATCAACTTCCGTTTGACTTTTCTAACCATAAGGTCAACTTAAGAGACTAAGTGTCTCATTTCTCACTATGACCACTCCGAACCCGAACCAACCTATCCAACACAACATAATTTGGTTAAATAATACATGCTAAAGCTGAAATATGGGAAATGGGGCTAATCTCACGGAATGACCGGCCGGGTCGTTATAATTTTATACTAGAAAGTTCATCAAAATGTTCATCTTTATACTAAGACAATACATGTGATCACTGTGTCTGAAGCAATAGCATCTGGTCTGGTAGGAAGAGCATAGAATCAGTCCTGATCGCCACCTGATCGACCTCCCCCTCAAGGGCGACCCCTAGCTGACTGAGCTCCACCCCGAGTTGGCTGAGCGGGTGGTGAAGTAACGGGTGCTGAAGTCGTAGGCTGACTTCTATGCTCAGCCGGACCTTCCGAAAGGCAGGGACAATGCCTCTTGATGTGACCCAATTCTCCACACTCAAAACAACCTCTCCGTGTGAATGGCGGTGGGGACTGAATGGAGCCCTGAGCACTGGGATAACTGCTAGAAGAGCCCGACATAAATGAACCCTGAGCTGATGGTGAATGAGACGAACTCTGAGCTAGAAGGGAACTGAGAGGTGAGTGACCCTATTTTGCACTATATGAACCATGGTCAAATGATGCACCACGGTGAATTGGACGAGTCATCTGAGCATGCCTATAAGGACGACCCCTGTCGTGGTAGAACTGACCTCCAGAAGGAACACCACTAAAACCACCTGATCCACAAGGCCTCTTGGCCTCCCTCTCAACCCGCTCCTGGTTGCGGGCCATCTCTATCTGCCGAGTAATATCGACAACCTCATCGAAAGTAGAACCAGATACCCTCTCCCTAGTCATAAGCAATCGCAGATGATATGTTAGGCCATCAATGAACCTCCTGATCCTCTTCCTATCAATGGGAACCATCCAAACTACATGACGGTCCAACTAAAAAAACCTCATCTCGTACTGCATCACAGACATGTCATCCTGACGTAACTGCTCAAACTGTCTGAGCAACTCCTCTCTGCAAAACTGCGACACGAACTTCTCCAATAAGAGAACAGAGAACTCCTGCCAGGTAAGTGGTGCTTCACCGACTGGCCTGCGCCTCTCATAATCCTCCCACCATCTGAAGGCAGCCCAGAAAACTAAAAAGTAGTGAACGAGACCCCACTAGTCTCCAAAATACCTGTTGTACGAAGAATGCTATGACACTTGTCCAAGAAACCCTGGGCATCCTCTGACTCTATCCCATTGAAAGATAGAGGCTGGAGCCTCCCAAACCTCTCTAGTCTCCGTTGCTCGTCATCATTCCTAACAGGAACCACATGGGCCTGAGCAACTACAATCGGTTGGGCTGGTAGTACCCCCAATGTCTGGAGTCCCTGTACCACCTGCTCTGGTATACGGACGGTGGGAGTCTGAGTACCTTACCCAGCCTGAGAATTGGCTGCTACAGCCGGAATAGAGACCGCCTGAGCAAGATAGTGCACACGATCAGAATCTGAGTTAAGGCCTCCTGAAGGACTAGAATCAGGATGGGAACAACTGGTGCCCGATCTGGCCCCACTGGCTCATCTACAACTGGAACTTGCTCCTGAACTGGGGCAACTGGTGGATCTGCAGGTGTTGCCCTAGCTGCACCTCTTACCGCGACCTCTACCGCGACCTCGGCCTCTCGCGGACCTAGCTGGTGGTACTGGTGGTTGTCCATCCTTCCCAGTAGTACGTGTACTCACCATCTATGAGAGAATAAAATAACATAAGTTTAGTTACCGGAATCAACAGATTCGCACGATAAGAATTCAAGAATGTGAAGTTTCCTAAGGGTTTGGCAGCCTCTCGAAGATAAGTACAGATGTCTCTGTACCGATCCGCAAGACTCTACTAAACCTGACCATGAATCGTGAGACCTATGTAACCTAGGCTCTGATACCAACTTGTCACAACCCAAAACTGAATTGTCGTGATGGCGCCTATCGTGGAACTAGGAAAGCCAACTACTCAACCATTTCAACATAATAAAAGCTTTGAAAAATACGAAGCAATTAACATTTAAGGAAAACCTTTTAATAACATAAGTAAGTTCGCAACTCAATACAAATCTCTCCCAAAATCAGGCTATCACCGAGTACATGAGCATTTTTACAGGGATATAGTCTAATACAATGTCTAAGGAATAAGAACTGAAACATAAGTAAATATAATGAAGGAGGTTCGAGGCTTGCGAACACCATGCAGCTATCTCGATAGTCTCCCAAGATCTTGACTCCACACCCAACAACCGCTATGACCGGAAGCACCTGGATCTGCACACGAGGTGCAGGGCGTAGCATGAGTACGACCAACTCAATAAGTAACAAATCCAACCTTTGGACTGAAAGTAGTGACAAACTCAATCGGTACAGTTTAATATTGAAATAACAGTGCAGAAACACAGCCATGCTTTCAAGTTCAATAGATAAACTCAAAACAGTAAGATAGATCAAATCTGAATGATATGAAGAATATACTCCTCTACTTATACATGACAATGCACATGATGTATGTGATGCACCATGCTGACAGCCTCATGTTCTCACACTCTTAAATGTTTAATCACTCAGTACTATATATGGCCAATCCGGCCCAGGGAAGATCCATATCGAAATATATACATCAGTCACTCAGTACTGAGTAGGGCCAATCCAGCTCGTGGGGAAGATATATCCCCAGGTATATAAATGCTTCGGAAAAGATCCATGTATATGGAAGATCCATCCCTCAATGTAATCAACCGCGCTCACTAGGGGTGTGTGCAGACTCCGGAGGGGCTCCTTCAGTCCAAGCGCTATCATAAATAAGTACAGTCACTGCCGCATGCAGCCTAATCCCATGAATGTCACTCATAATCAGGTCATCGGCCTCACTCAGTCATCAATCTCTCACGGGCTCACAATGTCATGAAACTAGCCCAAACATAATGATATGATGTATCAATAAATAACAACAGATACTGGGATATGATATGAAATGAATGAATGTGACTGAGTACGAAATATCAATGAAATCAGTATGTTAACAACAAGAATGACCACTATGGGTCCCAACAGTACCGACATATAGCCTAAACATGATCTCTAGCATGATTGACAGCTCAATTACTTTATCACATGATGAAAACACGGATATCAATAAGATGGAACCATTATACAGTGCCATGGAATCGACCATGTCACAATTCTCACGGTGCACGCCCGCACGCCTGTCACTTGGCATGTGTGTCACCTCTACACCAATCACATAACGCATAATTCGGGGTTTCGAGCCCTCAGAACCAAGTTTAGAAGTGTTACTTACCTCAATCAGGGCAAAACTCTAGTCCAACACAACTTTGCCTTGCAAATCGGCCTCCAAACGTCCCCACTCTAGCCTCAAGCAATACAATACAATCAATATAGGCTAAAGGAATCAATTCTACAAGAAATAACGAAGTTATAACTCAAAAATACGAAATCGGCTCCAAGTCGGCCCCCAGGCCCACGTTTCGAAATCCGACAAAAGTCACAAAACCCAAAATCCCATTCAACAACTAGTCTAACCATACTAAATTTACTCAAATTCGATATCAAAATCTCATTCAAAACCTCAAAAATCTAGCCTAAGAATTATTCTTCATTTTCCCCAATTTCCCACCCCAAATCACAAATTTAACAGTATAATCAAAGGCATAATCATGGGAACTAACCAAAACTAGATAGAAATCACTTAACCAAAACACCCACGTGAAAATCCCTCTAAAAGTCACCTTCTATCGAGCTACCAAATCAATTTTCTGTTATGAACTCAAAACCCTTATTTTTGAAACTTATATTCTACCCAGGTACGCCTTCTTCGGGAACGCGGAAACATCCTCGCGTTCGCGATGCACAATATTGCCTCTGACCAAAATCCTTCTACGTGAACGCGTTCAACCACTCGCGAACACGAAGGTTCACTGACCCCTCTCATCGCGAACGCGACCTCACCCCCGCGAACGTGTAGACCAACAACATAGGGTCCCCAGTTGCCTCTTCTCTTCTTCGTGAATGCGTCACTCATCTCGCGTTCGCGATGTACTCTCCGCACAAACCTTCACCAACGTGTCCTCTTCTTCGTGAATGCAAATAACAAATCATCCTCAGCCTCTAGATGCACTTCGTGAATGCATAAGAGGTGTCACGACCCAAACTGATGGGCTGCGATGGGCACCCGGTACCTTACTCGATCGAGTACCAAAGTAACGTATCTTTCTTATTACATTATCATATACACATGACATACGGGCCTAATAGGCCAACATAATCATTTATAAACTCAAAACATAGGCCGACAAGGACGTACAATCGTTCATGTATACGACATATGTCTACAAGCCTCTAAGAGTACATAAATGTCATAAAGTTCGGGATAGAGTCTCTCCATACCAAACAATACACGTCTAAATCATACTAACCAAACAAGCGACTCTGAAGCAAATGGAGTGCACCAACATCTTCCGCTGAGCTGATAGCCTACTTGGAGGGCTCTCGACCTGTCTATCGGGACCCCCGGGCATGAAACGCAGCGTCCCCAGGCAAAAAGGACGTCAGTACGAATAATATACCGAGTATGTAAGGCACATAATGTACATAAGAGACATGGAAAAAATATAGAGTACATGACTCAACCTGTAAGTCTGAATAACTTTGTAAATCATAAATCACTTTTAACAGCATGCATATGCGTATGAATGTCATGTTGTGCATAGGTATATATTTCATAACATCATCAGCCTCTGAGGGAATCCCATCATATCATATCGGCCATTTTGGGCAAAATCGTCATCATATACCAGCTGATCAGGTGGTGGTGCATATATAATGCCATAACCTTTTTCCATATCCCATATACATATACATACATATATACGCGTATATAACGCCGTTTGAATCATATATATATATATACGTATATAACACCGTTTGAATCATATTTCAGCCACTATGGGCAACATCATCATCATATACCAGCTGATCAGGTGGTGANATGGGTCAATGCACTGTATGAAATGCATGAAAAGTACGTAATAATCTCAATATTCCTTCCGGATAAACTTTTCCAACTGCGTATTATTCTGAGACCCATGAACAGAAAATAATAATAATTCTCATGGGGAATCAAGAATATAGACACCCCTACTATTTCTATGAATAGAGTAATTTATAGAAACTGTGTATTTGCTTGTTTCTTCAGTATAATTTGGACCATGCCAAAAGAAAGAAGTGATAGCCTTAACATACCTGGAGTAGGAACAACTCCGCATAATTATCCCGTTGGAAACATTTGTGGATTTAATTTAGAACCCAAAAATCAGATTAAGCTTCTGCGCAATTTTTTCCTGCTTCTTTAAAGCTTATGAACGAAATTTTTTGCCTAGGATGAGTTGAAATTTGGAACGAAATCATTTTGAATGAAACTTGTTTTTGAAAATGAAATTTGCTTCTGCTTCAACACTTCTTTTACGCTAATGGTTAATACATTATTCATGACCCATGTTCTGATCCTAAAATGGAATAAGATTCCTACTAAAGTTACATTTTACCTTAGGTGACCACATGGATTTAATGACTTATGAGTCATGTTTAGCCATTGTGGCTTTATGCCACGTGGGAGGGTGGTTAATTTTATAAATTTTTATCCATTTATTAGTTAATTGGGTAATGTCCCGTTACCCAATAATTAATCAATTACCCGTATAATTAAGAATTATCTTAATTTACCTAAAAATACTACTCATTTTTAATATACTTTATACGTCACTTTATCATGGACATATGGTACCTTGCATGGTACTAGTTCATAATTATTGGGTATTAACGCTTGACCCGTATTTTACCCCCACATGCCAAACATGAATGCAAATTCATTTTCTTTGACTTACTTCCCCTTTCACCTTCACGAATTTATTCATCCCTCTTGAAATAGCATAATCCTTATAATCTCCAAATAATCTTTTACTTGGACTGATGTCAATTACCTTATGACAAATTCAACGTATAATACTACAGGGTGCAACATCGTCGTAATTTATTACTGCAGAGCATAACATCGACGTAATACTGCGGGGCGTAACAAGAGGAAACCAGAACAGCTACACCAACAATCTTCAGCCAACAAGCTAAGTCCAAAAATGATCCACCAACCATCCAAAACTCACCCGAGGCCCTCGGGACCTCAATCAAACATATCATCAAGTCCCAAAACATCATACGAACTTAGTTGAACCCTCAAATCACCTGGAACAACATCAAAAACACGAATCGCACATAGATTCAAGCCTAATGAACTTTGAATTTCCAAATTTCTGATGTCGAAACCTATCAAATCACATCCGACTGACCCCAAATTTTGCACACAAGTAAAAAATAACACCACGGACCTACTCCACTTTCCGGAATCAGAAGTTGACGCCGATATCAAAAAGTTCGCCCCTGGTCAAACTCCCCAAAAATCCAACTTTCTCCATTTCAAGCCTAATTCAACTACAAACCTCCAAATGACAATACAGACACGCTCCCAAGTCTAAAATCACTCAACGGAGCTAACAGAACCATCAAAACTCCATTCCGTAATCGTTTGCACATAAGACAACATCCGATCAACTTTTCCAACTTAAGTTTTCAATTATGAGACTAAGTGTCTCAATTCATTCTGAAATCATTCTGGACCCGAACCAACTAACCCGGTAAGTCATATAACAACTGTAAAGCACAAAAGGAGCAGTAAATGGAGGAACGAGGCTACAACTCACAAAACGACCGATCGGGTCGTAACAACTCAGGACCGTATATGGCCAATCTGGCCCAGGGAAGATCCATCCTAGAATATATACATCAATTGACCATCAGTTGAGTATTGAGTAGAGCCAAATCGAGCCCGTGAGGAAGATCCATTCTAAGGTATATAAATGCTTCAGACAAGATCCATGTCCAGGGAAGATCCATCCCTCAGTATAACAACCTTGCTCACTGGGGGTGAGTGCAGACTCCGGAGGGGCTCCTTTAGCCAAGCGCTATCATAAATCAGTACAACCGTTGCGGCGTGCAGCCCGATCCCATGAATGTCACTCATAATCAGGCCCTCGTCCTCACTCAGTCATCAATCTCTCCAGTCTCCCTCACGGGCTCACAATGTCATGAAACTAGCCCGAACATGATGATATGATGTATCAATAAATAACAAGAGAGACTAAGATATGATATGAAATGAATGAATGTGACTGAGTACGAAATATCAATGAAATTAGTAACTCAACAGCAGAAATGACCTCAATGGGTCCCAAAAGGATAAGCATGTAGCCTAGACATGGTTTCTAACATGGATCACGGCTCAATAGCTCAAGTACATAGAAATTTCATGGTTACAGGTAAGATCAGGTAACTACATAGTACTACAAAAATAACGGAGTAACAATTCACACGGCGCATGCCCACACGCCCGTCACCTAGCATGTGCATCACCTCAACACCAATCACATAGCACGTAATTCGGGGTTTCATACCCTTATCACTAAGTTTAGAAGTGTTACTTACCTCGAACAAGCAAATTTCAGTGCCCAGCAAGCCAAGTGATGCTCCAAAAATGTCATCTCGTGCATACCGAACTCTGAACGGCTCAAAACTAGCCAAAAGAAAATCAAATACATCAAATAATTCCAAATCAAACAAACTTATCGATAAATGCTGAATCTTTAACCAAAAGCCCTAAATCATTACAAAGTCCAACTCGGCCCGCACACCGGAACCCGACAAAACTCACAACGATAACTCATTCAATTACGATTCCAACCGTACTAGTTTGACTCAAATCCGACTCCGAATCAATGTTCAAAACTCAAAAATTCATTTATTGAAACTTTAGGCTAAAACCTTGAATTCTTTTGGGACCCTCAATGAAATACCGAAAACGAAGATAGATTCATGATATAAAATCAAAAATGAGTAGAGTACTTTATACCTCTTCCCAGGCATCCTCTTACATGAACCCGGTAGAATCCTCGCATTCGTGAAGCATAAACCTACACTACACGTTTGTGGTCAAACCCTCTCGAACGCGATGAAGAACACTGCCAGCCCTCCGCTCAACACTACGTGAATGCATAGCATGGACGCAGACGCGAAGAACACAAATTCAACCCATCGCGAAAGCGACCAAGGGAGCGAAAACGCGAAGAACAAACTACTGCACCGACCAAAATACTCATCGCGAACACGTTTCTCCATTCGCGATCGCGAAGCATAGCTGAAATACCAGAAAAGCAACAATCTTATGCAACTCTGAAATGGTCCGAAGCCAATCCGAAACACGTCTGAGCCCCTCTGGACCCCGTCCGAATATGCCAACAAGTCCCACAACACAATGTGGACCTACTCGAGGCCTCAAATCACACATAACAACAACGAAACACCAAATCGCACCCCAAATCAAACTTTATGAACTTTGAACTTTTCAACTTCCATAACTCGTACTGAAACATAGCAAACCAACTCGAAATGAACTCAACGTTTTCACACAAGTCCCAAATGACATAACGACGCTATTTCAATTCCCCGAACCACAATCCTAATCCTATATCAAAAAGTCCACTCCCGGTCAAACTTTTCAAAAATCCAACTTTCGCCATTTCAATCCAAATTCAACTACGGACCTCCAAATCACAATCCGGACGCGCTCCTAAGTCCAAAATCACCCAACTGAACCATCAAAACTCCAATCCGAGGTCAAATACTAAAAAGTCAAACTTGGTCAACTCTTTCAAATCAATTCCGAATAACCTGAAAACCAAGACGGACGATTCATACAAGTCATAATACATCATACAGAGTTACTCATGTCCGTAAACTATCGGGAAAAATACAAATGCTCAAAATGATCGGTCGGGTCGTTACAAATAACCCAAAAAGGACATGCTTTTTGTTGAGTCATGTATAATGCCTTTTCAAGTTATATTGTTTTGTCAACCAATAGGGATAAAATACTTTCAAAAACTTTGCAGGAGGCAAATTCCTATACATGCATGTAAGATCAATCTTTGTTGTATGACATGGTTCTTCAATTTAGGAATGATTTCCTAAGACAATACCTTACTGGTATTTTTTGATTCTTTGGTAATTTATTATATGTATTCTACTCTAGTTTTCATAATTTCTTCATTAGTCCTAGTAAAAGCTCGCTATATTATTTTGAGAAGAAAGACATGGCGTTAAGAGCTAAATCATGTTGTACATTTCAAGGGTGAGCCCACGACATTTTTAAAATGATAGAGTTCATCCCAAAGAGCTTCCTTAAGGACTTTAATTTAAAAAATTTCTCCAATGTGGAACCATATGTATATATTTATAGTCACCTTTCATCCTTTGCTAAGTAAATAATACAAATGCCCCTACTTCTTATTTTACATAGCAAGAACAAAGACGAAAGGTATGATTGTCAACTACACTAATGAAACATATTCAATTATGTTTTCAATTTGACGAAAAGTAAGATTGTCAACTACATTAATGAAAAATAATTCTTATTCCTATTTAACGACCCGACTAGTCATTTTGAGCATTTGCACTTCACTCGGTAGTTTAAGGGCATGAGTAGCTCCGTATGATGTATTACGACTTATCTAAATCGTCGATTTTGGTTTTCAAGTTATTCGGAATCCGTTTGGAAGAATGAATTTCATTGTTGACGCTTTAAGTTGACAAAGTTAACCAAGTTTGATTTTTTGTGAATTTGACCCTAGAATGGAGTTTCGATGGTTCCGTTAGGTCTGGATGGTGATATTAGAGCGGGTGTATGCCAGGATTTGCGTTGGATATTTCTATAAGGTTTCATCACAAGTTGGAAAAAAAATTAGAAATTTGAAGGTTTGGAAAGTTTATAAGTTTGACCAGAAGTTGAATTTGAGGATATCGGATTCGGATTGTGGTTATGAGAATTGGAATAGCTTCGTCATATCATTTGGGACTTGTGTGTAAAATTTGGGTTCATTCCGGTGCGAGTTTTTGAAAATTTAAAGTTCAAAGTTCATAGATTTTGATTTGAGGTGTGATTCGTCGTTTCAATGTTTTTATGCATGTTTTGAGGCCTCGAGTAGGTTCATGTTATGTTATGGGACTTTTTGGTATGTTTGGACAGGGTACCGAGGGGCTCGGGCGTGTTTGAGATTGATTTCGGATAATTTTTCTTCATTTTGGCACTGCTGTGTTCTGCTATTTTCTGGTATCTCGGTTCTTCATCGTGTTCGCGTGGCAAGTGTCGCGAACGCGTAGTGTATTTTGATGGCCGTAACATTTCTTCATCATGTCCGCGAGTGATGTTCCGTGTTCGCTTAGAGTTGGGCAAGTCCTCTTCGCGTTCGCGTATGGAGGATCGCGTTCGCATAGTGTTGAGGTTGGCAGCTGGAAATTGGAGCGTTCTTCTATGCAATCGCGTAAAGTGAGTCGCTTCGCGAAGCTTTGGCAGCAGTATTCATCGCATTTGTGTGGGTGGTATCGCAAACGCGTAGATTCTTTTGCAGCAGTATGAGTTTTATTCATCGCGAACGCGATGAATTTCCCGCGTTCGCGAAAGTGGAGGCCTGGGCAGATTATAAAGTACTCTATTTCGAGGGGTTTTGGCCATTTTTACATTTTAGGAGCTATGGAGCTCGGATTGAGGCGATTCTTGAAGCAATTTTTATCATATGAATTGGGGTAAATGTTCTCTACTCGGTTTTGATTATATTTCATGAATATATCTTCGATTTAGCTTTTGGTTGATGAATTTTTAAAGAGAAAATTGGAGGTTTTGGCCTAAAGTTTCATAATATAATTTTTTGAGTTTTGAACATCGGTTTGGAGTCGGAATAGAATGAAATTAGTATGGTTGGACTCTAATTGAATGGGTTGTCGGATTTTTTGAGTTTTGTTAGGTTTCGAGGTGTGGGCCTGGGTTGGGATTTTTTTGCTGATTTTGGGCTTCTGATTCAAGATTGATCTTTTACGATCGGCATTGGTTCCCTTAGCATTTTTTGATGTATTTGAATTGTTTTTGGTTAGTTTCGAGCCGTTCAGAGGTCGGAACGTGCGGGAAGGCATTTTTGGAACATCGTTTGGCTTGCTCGGTATTGGAATTGGCTTGTCCGAGGTAAGTAACTCTTCTAAACTTAGTGTTGAGGGTATGAAACCCCGTAATACGTGCAATGTGATTGGTATTGAGGTGATGCACATGATAGGTGACGGGCGTGTGGGCGTGCACCCTGTGAATTGTGACTCCGTTGTTTCTATGGCACTGTGTAGTGGCCCTATTTTTGTTGATATATGTGTTTTAACCATGTGATATAGTAACAGAGTTGTGAATCATGCTAAATATCATCTTTAGGCTTTATGCTGATATTGTTAGGACCCATAGTGGTCAGTTCTTGTTGTCATCTCACTGATTTTATTGATATTTCGTACTTAGTCATATCCATACATTCATATCGAATCTCAGTCTCAGTTATTATTTATTGATACATCATATCATTATTGTCGGGCTAGTTTCATGACATTGTGAGCCCGTGAGTGAGTCTGGAGAGATTGATGGCTGAGTGAGGCTGAGAGCCTGATTATGAGTGACAGTTATGGGATCGGGTTGCACGACGCAGCATGTTATATTGATTTATGCCTGGATCTGGCTTATGATAGTGCTTGGGATGTAGGATCCTCTTCGGAGTCTCTGCACACCCCCAGCGAGCGCGGTTGATTATATTGAGGGATGGATCTTCTCTAGACATGGATCTTGTCCGAAGCATTTATTTACTTGGAGATGGATCTTCACCATGGGGTCGGATTGGCTTTCCTCGGTACTGAGTGACTGATGGTCAGTGATGTATATATTCCGGGATGGATCTTCCCTAGGCCATATGGGCTATATGCAGTACCGAGTGGTTGAGAATGATGAGTGAAAAGTGTGAGACATTGAGATTGATTATTCTGAGAATGAGAGTACATGATTCATCTCTGAGATACATGGAATTTGCATGCACATATGACATACAGACATAGAGATGTATTTTTCCTCATGCTATACAGTATCACTTTCATTCATGACTTATTATACACATTGATAGGTGGGCATATAGAGGTATTTTATACTTGTTATCTGGAAATAAAATGAAACATTTTTATTTATTGTGGAAAGGATATTTGGTAAATTATAGTTTTCGAACTTACTTGTATTTCTGGCATTTTCGGTAAAAGATTTGGATTTTCACTGAGATACTTGAAAAGCATGACCATTTTCTGCAGCTGTGAACGAGCTGAGCATTTTTACTTCTGAGATACCTCTTTTATACTTGTATTTATGTTGTTATGAACTGTTGTGGGATTTTTCTATTGAACCCGACCTTGTGTTAGCTCGTCACTGCTTTCAACCTAAGGTTAGGTCTGTTACTTACTGAGTACATGGGGTCGGTTGTACTCATACTACACTTCTACACCTTGCGTGCAGATGTTGGTTGCTGACGTTGCTGAGTTCGATCGGATAGTGGGTTGTGTTAGATGCCATCGACTAGTGATTTTGGGGTCATGACATCCTATATCAATAGCCATTGATTTTCTTATTAAGGAATCATGTGATAAGATAATTGTAATCAGGAGCAACAAATTGAGTACAAGGAATTGCCTTTTTCTTTTTTTCCTGGGGGGTAGGGGGGTAAGAGATGTTACAGTTTTCCTTTTGTTGTTTGCTGGGTGAATGTTGTCATGACCCAATAGGTTCTCTAGAGTTTTAAACATTAAATCTATGCTTCGAGGCCTCTGATAGATTCTTTAAGCCTTCCTCGTTTGCGTGCGCAGTCCTGATATTTTTTGGAAGGATTTTATGTTAAAATTGATAAAATATGAAATTTTTCCTTAAAAATTCATTTGAGTTGACTTCGGTCAATATTTTGAGCAAACAGATGGATCCGTATCATGATTTGCGACTTAGGCGTATGCCCGAAATCGAATTCGGAAGTCCCTAGCTCGAGTTATCACTTTTTGTCGAAATTTTGAAGTTTAAAGGCTTAATGAATCTAAAGGTTTAACCAATGTTTGACTTTTTTGATACCGGATTCGTATTTTGGTTCTGAAACTCGGTATATGTCCATTACTATATTTATGACTTGTCTGTCAAATTGGTAAAAAATGGAGTTAGTTTGACGTGATTCGGACGTCCCATTTTTAAAATAGAAGTTCTAAAGTTTTTTTGAAAATTTTATTTGATTTGGTGTCCGATTTATTATTCTAGGTGTTATTTTGGTGATTTGATCGCGAGCAAGTTCGTATGATATTTTTAGACTTTGTACATGTTTGATTTGGAGCCTCAAGGGCTCGGGTAAGTCTCGGATAGGCCACGGAGTGAGTATGGACTTAGAAAAACAGCTGGTGTTCTTCAGTTCTAGTGCGGGCCTCAGACCTCGCAATTGCGAGGTCAGGCTTCACATCTGTGATGAGGCAGGCTCATTATCAGGTTCGCAATTGTGAGCTATTTCCTCGCAATTGCGAAGAATAGCTGGGCACCACAGGTTCACATTTGCGAAAAAATTCTTTGGTTTTGCGAGTGGGGTGGGGGAAGCAGTGTTCGCATTTGCGATCAAAATGATCGCAATTACGGGAGTTCATGTTCGCATTTGCGAACAAACCATCGCAAATGCGATGATAGCAGAGATGGGGGACCTACGCAATTGCGAAGGATTTCTCGCATTTGTGGGGTTTGCAATTGCGAACCTCAGGTCGCAATTGCGTTATCTGCGCCTGAACTTAAGATGGGAAAGACAGGATTTTGGTTCATTCTCTCAAATGTTTCAAACCTAGAAACCCTAGAGGCGATTTTTTTCATGAACTCTTCTTAACCAATTCATTGCTAAGTGATTCTAACCTACTTTCTTTTATTTTCCATTGCATTTCATAATATTTCAACCTAAAATCTAGGATTTTCATGGTGAAAATTGGGGGTTCGGTTAGAATTAAGGATTTTTGTAAAAATTAGAATTTAGACCTTAAATTGCGGTCGCATTTCGAAACAAATTACATAACCGAGCTCGGGGGTGAATGGGTAATCAGGTTTTGATCCGAATTTCGGGTTTGGACCAACCGGTCCCGGGAGTTGACTTTTATTGACTTTTTTCAATAATGACCTCAATTGAATCTTTTACAAGCATGGGTAGTTCCTAAGGCTTATTTTGAATCGTTTGGTTGATAATTTTCTAGATTTGGTTGGTTCGGAGGCTTGTTTGAAAGGCAAAGCTGTGGTTGGGATTTGAGTTGATTTTTGGAGCGAGGTAAGTGTCGTGGTTAACCTTTACTTGAGAGATTAGGACTTGTTTGCCTATTTGTTACATGTTTAAATGTTGGGTATAATGTATATGTGAGGTGACAAGTACTTATCCGTTGTTGTTGGGTTAAATCATGCGGGTGGGACTTGTTTCTTGTAATTTATTATTTTCTTTTATCATGAGGTATCCACGCTTAGACTAGTTAATTACTAAATTGCTCGTTCTTTCCGCATTTATGGGCTATCTGTGCTAACCGAGTATTGTTTCTGAAGTTGAGGTTGGTATTGTGGAACCATCATTGACGTAAGGTTTGTCCTTGTTTATTTTATCTCCCTATTGTTATATGTTCATTGTTATATGGTAAGGGAGAGTGTTAATGCACGAAGGGTGATGTCGTGCCATATTTGAGAGTTAATGCACGAAGGGTGATGTCGTGCCGTATTTGAGAGTTAATGCACGAAGGGTGATGTCATGTCGTATCTATTGATTCATGATGAAATTGAGAGTAAAAGCACGAAGGGTGATGTCGTGTCGTTATTACTATTTCATGGAGAGGTTGAGAGTAAAAGCACGAAGGGTGATTCCGTGCAGTTTTATTCATTATATTTATTCGTTTTACTGGTTAAAGGCTTATTGATTGTTTCTTGTTATCATTACATGTTGTAGATATCGTATCTGGTACCCCCTTCGCATGTTCCCTCCCAATAGTACATGTTTAGCCTTATTTGTTGTTATGTTGTACGTATATTGTTATCTGCACAAGTTTATATACGTGGGTGTCTTGTCATAGCCTCGTTGCTACCTCATCGATGTTAGGCTCGACACTTACGGAGTACGTTGGGTCGGTTGTACTCATACTACTCTCTGCACTTCTTGTGCAGATTTTGGTACTGGTCCCAGCTGTCCGTGAGGGGTTTCAGCTCAGATTAGCATTTGGAGACTCGAGGTAGATATGCTGGCGTCTGCAGACCTTGAAGTCCCCTTCCACTTTCCCCCTATTTACTATTTTTTTTCATTAGAGACGGTTGTACTTATTTCAAACACTGTTTATACAAACTCTAGAAGCTCGTGTACTTGTGACAACAGATTCGGGTTGTACTTAGATATTATTGGTTTTTATGTCATTCAGCATTTCGTATTAGTTTTATTTCGGTTTAATTGGTTTTACTTATTTGAATTGATTAAAATTGACTTAAAGTTTCTCTAACATTTGCTTGCCTAGCAAGTGAAATGTTAGGTGTCATCACGGTTCCGAAGGTAAGAATTTCGGGTCGTGAAAAAGTGTGTATTGTAAAGGTTGGAGGGGGTTGCTTGTGCTAATAAAATATTTTTTTCAATAACATATAAATTGTAGTCTATTACCAGATATTCACTAATTTAAGGAAGGCAAGAAGTACACAAATGCTGGGGGTTTTGAACAGTTTGTAGCCTATCTCAGCATGAGAGTCATGAGGTATTTTGTAATCCTGAGAGACACATTTTTATTAGTCACTCTCTTTGCAGAAGACAATGCATGATGCTCTATATTCTGCTCTTGACGAAGCAGTATCTGCGATCCTACGATATTTTCAATGGATTGTTCTACACTTGAAGCTCTAAAATTTTCTTAAAATGCATTGTTCAACATCTCCAATTTTTCTTCTTGAAAAATTGATTAGCAATTAAATTTTCTAAAAAGAAAATTTTGTTGACTTGGTTCGGTGCGTAACATAGAGCCTTCAAGGTTGAAAAATCATTATCTTCAACTCTTGAGTGGATTCCTATTTCCACTTCTCTTGATTAATCCTATAGTATGTTATGCCTAAACATCAATTTATTGTCTCCTAATTTCTGGTTCCCTCTAGATTTTAGATGATGCTTTTAGATAAATATGATCCAGAATTTTTTTTTTTATTTATTTTTATTTTTTTTTTTGCATTTTTGCTATCATAAATCTGGTAGCTACATGTTTTGTTTTTTTGGTCTGATCTTTCTAATTTATGATCGACATGCTGATAAAATATTTTTACCTTTGAGTCACCCAAAAAAATTATTTGTTGGGAAAAAATATGTATGGTGCATGTTTGGATTACATAATTGTTTTTGATTTTGGTTGAGTTAGATGGTATTTAGGGAGTGTATAGTTCTATGAGGAATGTTTCTACTAGGTATTCTCTGTTCTTTTTGGTTCGTCTTTGATTCTTGCAATTTAGGTGAGCATGTTCTTATGATACTATTTTTCTCAAAGATTACTGATTTAGTTTTTTTTATTTAGCAATTGAAGTTCTCTATTCGCTTGTGTTTTGCTCTTTTATTAATTTTTTGGCTTTTTATTTCGGTTTGTATGATTTTGAATATTTGATGGACACACATCTGATCTTTTTATTTTGCTACATATTTTCGTGGCATGAATTTGATTATTTGTTCACATATTTGTATGAAAATTCTCTACACACATACGCATACAACTGTAGCGCAGGGAACGCCTAAGAGTCAGTCTGGACATAAAAAAAATAATTCTTTTTCCCAAAGAAATTTTTTTTTTTTTCGAAATCAACGTTTGTTCATAAAATTTCCAATTTTCACTTGAATAAGCATTTTGAAATTTTTTGAAATTTTAAAAACTCCAAAAAAATTCTTTTTCAAAATTTTTACTCCAATCACTCACAAAAACTTCAAAAACAACTCAAACTAAATTTTATGTTCAAACATAACTTTAAATTTCAAATAGTATTTTCACTTTTTTTTGAAATTTTACAATTCTTATGTCCAAACGCCTACTAAGTGTCATCAAGACAAAAAAAGTAGTGGAGTGGAGAAGAACTTAAATGCATCCAAATTATTTGACTGTATGCCTGAATATCTAAGTCTCAATACTTTCATCTATAAACCCTGAATTTTAAAACAGAAATATGGTGATTTTATTTCGTTTGTTTAACGTTATTATGCTAATTGTTGTTTTATACGATACTTCATTTTATTGTAGTATTCTTCTGCATAACTTTTCTGCCTATATTTTTGTCTCTGTTATACAACTATAGTTTTTCCTCCTTACTTTATTCAATTGTATAATGCTAGGAGTTTTGCGGAGAATTTTACTTGAATTTGAAATTTTGAAGTTAAAAATTAAGATGTTTATTTGACTTTTATTGGTCTAACTTCCATGGGAATATTTTGTTGATATGATAAAAATAATGATTGCCTTTAATTTACACAAAAGGTAATTTTTAATTGAGTTACGCAGTTGGACCAAGCATATTGTCTGCAGCATTAATTGTGTGGAAAGCAAGGTTCTCTGAACAACTAAAGATATCATGTCTTACTTTTGTCAAATGTAGGAAACATTTCAATCAATTCAATTCCCATTAGCATGATGTAATCATCCCGTAGTTTATGTGCTGAGATTAGGGTTAACAAAATCTGCAAAATAGGGTAGCTTTTAGCATGAGGTGTATTTGTAATTTTCTTTTTACTATTTGATTATTGTTCGAAGGGAGCCTTGACGTAACTGGTAAAGTTATTGTCATGTTATATATGTATAAATGTGAATGTTAAAAATATTATTTCTAGCAAATTTTGTGATTTCATGTAATAGCTCAATTCAATAGTGAAATCATCTGTATGAGCTTAGGTGAAGGATTGAAGTACCCCAAGAATAATTTAGGCACAAGCAAAAACTTCGACAAAGACTATATCGCAGAAATTTATTAAACTAGAGAGAGAACGTGGTAGGAGACTTTTTCACAACTCAGAAACTCTTGAATCTCTCTACAAGAAAAAAAAGTAGTAGCACCCCTATTTATAATACTACAAAATCAAAAACCTATTCCAATATAAAATTGGTAAACAAAACCTAACTAGACATGAATTAAATAAACTACCAAATATCAAATCCTAGACAACTTAGGAATACTAATTAATCTTGTTTTAGTTTCCAACAGCCTCCCTTAGACCAAGATCTTCAAATTTGATCATGCCCAACATCTTCTTCAACTTGATGAATAACTCCAATTTTAGTAGCTTTGTGAAAACATCAACAACTTGCTCTCCAGTCTTGCAATACTCAATAACTATGTCCTTGTCTTGAACCAAGTCACGAATAAAGTGAAATTTGATATCAATGTGTTTGCTACGCCCATAAAAATTTGGATTCTTTGTTAACTTAATTGCAGACTTGCTATCACACAAAAATATTGTAGGATTGTTTTGCTTGTGTTGAAGACATCCAAGCATTCTTCTTAACCACAATGCTTGTGTAGCACTACGTGTTGCATCCATGTACTCTACTTCAACTGTTGACAAAGCAACAACTTGTTGCTTTTTGGAAGACCAAGAAAATACACCAGAACCCAAATAAATAGCCAAAAGTACTTTTCCTTTGTATCGAATCACCAGCCCAATCACTATCTGTAAATCCCACAAGGCTACTATCATTAGTCTTTGAATAAAATATACCATCAGTCTGCGTACCTTGAATATATTTATAAATTCTCTTTGCTGCTTGTAAGTGGGATTGTCGTGGAGTCTCTATAAAGCTGTTAATTAATCCAACTCCATGAGTAATATCAGGCCTTGTAGAAGTCAAGTACTTTAGACTCCCTACCAATTTTTAAAAATATGTAGGATCAACAAAGTCATCAGTCTCATATCTAACTAACTTCAATTTTTCTTCAACAGGTGTCAAAATTGGTTTGGCTTTATCCATATTAAAGCTCTTTACGCATATTTTTTTTGAGAGATAAATATTTCATTTTCCAACTGAGATACCTCAATGCCAAGAAAATAAGACATTAAACCCAAATCAGTCATCTCAAACTCGCTAATCATTGCCTCCGTAAACTCATAAATTAATTTAGGATTATTGCCGGTAAAAATTAAATCATCCACATATAAGCACCAATGAGAATATCTCCGTCAGGCTTGAATTTGATATATAAAGTATGCTCATGTGGACATCTCTGAATTCCATGTCTAATAAAATAAGAATCAATACGAGTGTACCAAGCTCTAGGTGCTTGTTTCAATCTATATAATGCCTTTTTCAGCCTATAAACTTTATTTTCTTGACTCCTTTTGACATAACCAGCAGGCTGCTCAACATACACTTCTTCTTCAAGTACACAATTTAAGAATGTTGATTTCGCATCCATTTGAAAAATTTTCTAGCAATTATTGGCAGCAAGAGAAATTATCATATGAATAGTATCAAGTCTAGCAACAGGTGCCAAATACCTCAAAGTAATCAAAACCTGCCTTCTGCTTGTATCCTTTAACAACTAATCTCGTCTTAAAGGAATCCATTTCTCCAGTTGGTTTGAACTTGATCTTGTATATCCACTTGACTCCAATTGGTCTTTTTGAGGGTGGTAAAGTAGTCAATTGTCATGTATTATTTTTCTCAATAGCATGAATGTCTTCATTCATTGCATGAACCCATCGATCATCTTTAACAGCGTCCTAAAAAATAATTGGATCACAATCTGCAAATAAGGCAAAATTTATAATATCTTCATCGGATAAGTCATTATCATCGCCAACAACATAATCTTGCAAACGAGCCCGTAATTGGTCTTGTCTTTGCGGGCGAATGGACGTCTCTGCTTGAACAGATGCTACTACATGTTTCTCTTGATGTCTGCTAGAACTTCCTTCCTCTATGACTAAAATTATTGGTTGAGACTTAGATGGTTCAGAATCCTTCTTTGACCAATCTCAAGAATTCTGCTCATCAAAAGTAACATCTCTGCTAATAATCACTTTTTCTGTATTTGGATTAAACAACTTGTACTCCTTTGTCTCATGACTATAACCAATAAAAATACACTTTTCAGCTTTATCATCCAATTTCTTTCTCAAAGCATCAGAAACATGAGCATAAGCAAGACAACCAAATACTTTTAGATGAGAAATATTTATTTTCTTACTTGTCCAAATCTCTTGTGGAGTATTTCCAAAATTAGACCGTGTATCACACCTATTTAATACATAAATTGCACAGGAAACAGCTTCTGTCCAAAAATCTTTTGGAATATTATTGGAATGCATCATATATCTCACCATGTCCATCACTGTTCTATTTTTTCTTTCAGCCACACCATTTTGCTGAGGTGTGTATCTAGCTGTCAATTGATGTTTAATATTGTACTTCTTCAAATAAACATCACAAACAAGAAATTCAGTACCCGTATCAGTCCTCAATATTTTAATAAAATACCCACTTTGTTTCTCAGCATAAAATTTTAAACTCTTAAAAATATCACATGCATCAGATTTATTTTTCAAAAATATACCCAAGTCTTTCGGCTGAAATCATCAATGAAAGTAATAAAATACTTACTCCACCATTAGAAGAAACTTTAATTGAGCACAAATCTGAGTGAATTAACTGCAATGGCGTATTAGCTCTCCAAACCTTGCCTTTCTGAAAAGTTTCTCTGAACTTCTTTCCCAAAATACACGACTCACACTTCTTGTCAGGAAAATCAATAGAACTAAAGCATGATAAATCATACTATTGAGATAAAGAGGCCAAAGACGACTATTGTTCATGTTAAACTTTGCAATTAGTCCAAATTTATCATCACTGATTGTGCCAATCCTATACTTAAAACGTAAATCATACCCTTTTTTCTGATAGTTGCCCCAGTTCAATATATAATTATGATGAAGATTCGGCACATAAAACACATCTGATATATAATTAGAAGAACTGTCTTTCACAGTAATGCGAATTTTTCCCTTTCCAACAGCGGGCATCTTTGCGTTATTTTCAAGTTTCACTGTACCTATAAATGTTTCATCCAGATCAGTGAATAATTTCTTATTTCCACTCATATGATTGCGGCAACCCGAATCAATAAATCATTCATTCTCTTTAGTTTCTTCAACCCCAGAACTAGAAAACAATAAAGTCTCTTGTTTATCTCCATTATTCTTAGCCATCTTAGCATGTACTTTTTTATTACCATATTTATTAACCAATATTCGCTTTCATTATGTCCAAATTTACCACAATTATAACACTGAATCTTAGATTTATCACGTCTTTGAAAATTTTGAGGACCTTGTCTCCAAAAATTATTACTATTTCTTTGTTGAAAGAAAAATTACCTTTACCACGGCCTCGAAAGTTGCTTCTACTACGATCTCTACCTCTGAAATTCTGGCCTCTTTGATTTATTTCTTTAGGATAACTTGTCTCTTTTTTTGCTTTAGGTTGATTCACCTTCGCTTGCAACGCCTCCTCCACTATTTCGGGTGTGTCTTGAGTCAGGGACATCTCATATGCCATCAATTCACCTTCTAAATCATCAAGTGTAAAAGTGCTAAGATCTTTGGCAGCCTCAAGAACCACCTTCTTCGTGTGAAATTTTATACTCAAGGACCGAAATATTTTTTCAACCACTTTAACTTCATCTAGTACTTCTCTATTGGTCCTCATGCGGCTTACAATATTAGTAATTCTTGTAATAAATTCTTTAACGAGCTTTGTTGGTTTTCATTTGGGCCAACTCGTACTGTCTCCTTAGCTCTTGCAATTTGACTTTATTTATTTCCACGGAACCTCGATGTGAATTCACCAAGATTGTCCAAGCCTCCTTTGTTGATTTTGCGTGCAAAAAATTGTTAGATACACGCAATTCAACCTTGCTGGTGAGATGGTAACGTGCCTTATAATCCAATTGTCTATTTTTTTTTCCAATTGCTTAGCTGCATCACCTGTCAATGTTGTATCTTCTAGGGGTTCCTTAAATCCTGTTTCAATAATGGGCCATAATCCAACAACATTGAAAAAACATTTCATATATTGATACCAGTCTTCAATTTGCCATCAAACTTGAAAACATTGCAATCATGTAAATATGGAGTAATTTTTTTCAGGATCTCCACCAACTCTGACAGAATCTTACACAGGCTCTGATACCAATTTGAAGGATTGAAATACCCCAAGAATAATTTAGGCACAAGTAAAAATTTCAACAAAGACTATATCGAAGAAATTTATTAAACTAGGGAGAGAACGTGGTAGGGGGCTTTTTCACAACTCAGAAACTCTTGAATCTCTCTACAAGAAAAACAAGTAGTAGCACTACTATTTATAATATTACAAAACCAAAAACCTATTCCAATATAAAATTGATAAACAAAACCTATCTAGATATGAATTAAATAAATTACCAAATATCAAATCCTAAACAACTTAAGAATACTAATTAATCTTGATTTAGTTTCCAATATTAGGCACAAAGCCTTAAAGACATAATATTATGTTCCAAGATTTAATTATTTCATAGATACCAAATATTCTCCGCAATTTACCAATATAAGAGTCGTCTACAATGTTACATACACTCGATCCATTAAGGAGCCAAACGCTACAAAATGCAGACATTCTTTGACTGTAAACCATATTTCGTCAATTTCCGCAAATTTGAGTTAACGTTTTTAATTATCTGTCCCCCGAAATTATAATTTTCTTTTTATTTAACTGAGAATCTAATCAAAATATTTCTTAACTGAGATATTTTCTTTTAAAAGATTTTGATTTATCTATTATCCAGACGAAAAAAATCAAAGATACAACGTGTGTCTTGATCAAGAAGCTCTTTTTTTTTTAGGCTACAAGATTTGCGTAGGTGTTTCGTTATCCAAAAGGGAGATTTTAATGGTAGTTGGGATCTCTTATATCCTGGGCATGACTTAGATTCTACTAGGTAATTGAATCATGAATAAGTATTCTACGTGTCAATAATATATTTCTCCTAGGATTAGATATGAAAACGAAATTGTTGGCAAATAGGTAAGCTACTAATGACATGTGGCACCATATGTACATATCCAAATTTCTACATCTTATTGGCTAGGTAGACTGCATTATACTTGGCAGAATAATACTTCTTTACCTCTCCTGATTATCTTCCCTGTTAATCAGAAGTCTCGAATTCAAACATTTAAAAATAATTTTTGTGTCCGTCTCTAAAGAAATTCCTTATAAAAAGCACTTTCCTTAGTTTGACTAATAAATATCAAATACAGAACGATTAAACCAAAAGAAAAATTGGGAGGAAATTTAGAAAAAAAAAATTAAGAAAAAAAAAGAAAAAGAAAAAAGGTTTACTGCCATGCAATATTTCAAAAATGTTGTAAATAAGTGCAGCGTATGGTATTTGTTTATTAAAAGTATTAGACGCTAAAAAGTCAATGTAAAATTAAAGCATAGTTTGTGCAATGCACTTTGATAAAGAAAATATTGAATTGCTTCTTTTTCTTAGAATTTTTTTTTGGAAACCTGCATCCGCTATTCTTTCCAATCACACGGGAGATATAAATTGTACTAGGCAGGTTCGGTGCGACGAACTCTGACCGAAGAGATTGCTGGTGAGGAGAATCGATCTCAAGTTTCTCATGTGAAAAACCACTCACTCAACCAACTCTGTCAATCCTTGACGACAAATCTTGAATTACTTGCTAAATTGGAAACCTAGTTATTTTTCGACCTCTCAAAAATGCATATCGAAAAATAAATGCAAAATCGTTTTCCTGTCTAAACACCATAAGATAATGTTTATATTTGTACCTTTTTCAATATTGATCTCCTTTTTTTCGTTCCTTTTTCTATGTGAGTGGGCTTATTTATTAAACTGGCGTGCCATTTGATTTTCTTTATCCAACTTGTTCTCAACTTTTTATTCATAGACCAAAGTAGAATGAAGGGGCATTAATTTATTTCCTACGAATTTAAGAAGCACAAATTAAACTTGTAGTCTAGGGGTGTACAAATAAAGCCGACAACCCGCACCAATTCAATAATCCGAGTCAAATCGAGAAAAAAACCCGACTATGGTTTGGTTTGATTTGGTTTGGTGTTGAGAAAAAAACCCGATTATATTTGGTTTGGTTTGGTTTTAACTAAAAAAAGTCAAACCGAACCAAACCGACCCGACATTATATATATAGAAGTTTTAAATATATTTAATGCATAAAAATATTTATGATAGTGTGTAGTTTATAAATATTTCTTAAACTTTTTCATAATTTTATCTTTTAACGTATTATTTCAAGTTTGGGCTTATAATTTTTGGATGCTCCAATAAGTTTTATAGTACATAAATGTTAGTAACTCAAATAGATCTTAAACAAAAATCAAATCAATACTAATGCTAATTAAAGACATTCAATTCGATTATACTATGAATGAAAATAGTGTTGGATATCTGTTTTTTTAGTTTTCCCATTGTTTAGATAAAATGTATAGCTTATTTTTCTTTTTGTGGTTAGTCATGTAAATATAGTACTTATTCAGGGGCAGATCTAGCCTATACTCCGCGGGTTCAATTAAACCCATAACTTTCGAGACGCAGTAAAAATTTATATGTAAAAATTCATTAAAATTACAAAAATAGTAGAGATGAACCCATAACTTTCAAATTATAATGGGTTCAATGCTAAAGTTTTAAAAGTTGAACCCATAAGGTTTAAATACTGGATCTGCCTCTGTACTTATTAGTCATAATTTTAAATTATGTTTGTTTACATTATGCTTTATAAATAATATTTATTTTATGCGATTTTATTAGCTTTATTGTTGAATATTTTAGTATAATGTCATGACTCATCTCATATTTATGTTATTTTATTGAAAACATCTTATATAGTTCTGTCTTACTAAGATTAAAGAAATATGCGGAGCACGAATTTTTATATTTTGTGCTATGAAGACTTTATGAAAAAAACCCGAAAAACCGAAAAAACCCGAGATTTAAAAACCCGACTTTTATTGGTTTGGTTTGGTATTTAATTTTAATAACCCGATACAATTGATTTAGTTTGATAATTAGAAAATCCGAATCAACCCGGCCTATGTACACCCTACTTGTAGTGTTATCCACAACTTTTTGAACTAAGCTGAGTTGTTCGAAATAAATTGGCGAATCAAACATCAACACATATGAAAGGGAACTAGTTTCTAGTTATATACCAAACAAGAACATTAACATTTCTTGAATCACTTTGGACGAAATCAAGAAACTTAGATGATCAATTTAATTATTTCTATATAAAATAAATAAATAAAAAATAAAAGCAGATAACTAAAACAAATTAAAGAAGATTTAGCAACTTCTGAATAGATTGATTATTTAATCGATGTTAAGATATACATATCGTCATGTGTGAAATTTTTACAGTATCAAGTCATGACTTTTACTGTTATAGCATATAGTCTATCTAATTTTTAAAATTGCAAATTTCACATTATAAGTAAACTTACCTATTAGTTAATCGTGTATTTTTTTTATTACACTAACGGATTGGAATTAAACCCAATTCGAAATGACTAACTTGGATGGTCAAACCGTTTATTTGCCCAAATAAATCAGATATTAATTTAATTAACACAACCAGGATGTCAATTAAGAAAATTATAATGATCATTAAGTTTCAAAATGCATGCAAATTAATTAACTACCATCTTATATGCTCTTCCTTTAACTCAATAAAATTCACTATCTCAAACGGCATATATGCCATGGTTCATTAATATGTTAGAAGTGAAACTAATTTCTCATTTGACGTTAGCTTTTATATACTGATGGTACAAAAAATATTTACACAAATCTATGCAATTAAGGTAATTACATGTCAATTTGTATGATAATTAAGTAATAATTTGTAAGCAACTAATAAAAATGACAATTAACTTGCTATTACAATAGTAAACTATACTAATTATATAATAAATTTTTATATTGTCTATGTATATAGGGGTATTATATACTACTCCCTCCGTTCACTTGTATATTAAAAATAAATTTTTATTTTTATTTGTCACTTTACGCATATCAAGAAAAGACAAATTTTATTTTCATGGTATACCCACAATATTATTACTCATTTCATATCATTTTCTCAAAGTCGATAAAATATACATTAATTAATATGAGTATCATGGTAAATTATGAACTTCTTTTATTATTTCTTAAGGGGCGTGAAAATACGTGCCAAGTTAAAATAAAATATAGGAGTATTTATCTTTTGTATTTACTTTAATGTGCGCAATCTTGCCTCTCTGTCAAGAAGGTTTTACTTGTATTATTTAGGTATAAAATAAGGAATTTGACTTTTCTAACAGAAATTAATTTGCCAACTAGCAATCAATTAAAGTGCACGAGCTCCTTCACCTGCATTTTTGGGAAAAGGTAAAATTGGTCAAACATTTACTTGTCTATAAATAGAACCTTTCTCTTCTCATTTTTACACTCCAAAAAACATTGCCTTCTCCCATATACACAACAAAATTTATATAAAATCATAAATTCTCATAAAAATGTCAAGTCCTTCACTTTTCGTAGTTATGTTTTATTTTCTTATCTTCTTCTCTTCTACTAGTATCTTTCTTGCTACTGCAGAAATGAAGTATGAAACTTCTACAAGATTTAAACCTAATATCAATGGCAGAAAGGTAGGTTTTGTTCATGGTGATCAAGGTGTGGAAGATTGCTTACCAAAGGGTATTCGAAGATCGTCTGCTCCAAGTCGATATATAAATTATCAAACCTTAGGTTCAACAACTTGTTCAACAAGCAAGAAAGTGATCAATAAACCATGATGTTTGATCAAATTTCAAGTGCAGTTGGAATCAAATATAGAAAAAATATGTGGTTAATATAGTTGTCATTTTAGTTTTTTTTTTTATATTTGTATCTCTTTCAATGTGTTCTTTTGTTCTCTTTTTTCTTTGTCTTTGATGTATACGAAAAGATAATTACAGTGAAGAATGTTGTATTGTAAATCCTTCAATATGAAATGAAAAAAAATATTAAGTGTACTAGCTGGCTTGGTGGGGGAGAATGTAACGATCCGACTGGTCGTTTTGAGCATTTGCATTTCGTTTGGTGGGTTTGAGGTCTTGAGTAGCTTCATATGGTGTACTATGACTTGCGTGTATGGTCGGTTTTGGTTTTTGAGTGGTTCGTGTTTGATTTGGAAGAATAATTTTCAATTTGAAAACTTTAAGTTAGAAAAGTTGATCAAATTTGACTTTTGTGTATTTGACCTCGAATCGGAGTTTTGATGGCTCTGTTAAATCCGGATCATAAATTTGAATTTGGGCATATGTCCGAATTTGCATTTCAACATTTCTAAAAGTTCCTTTGTCACATATACAAACAGATTAACTACTTGCATTTTCAGCATGCAAAAGGAGAAGAAAATAAGAGTTGGCCTTATTTCTATCTTCTTCTTTTTTCGACCCGCCTAATCCTAATCCTAGCTCGTGAATATAGTCCGGCTGTACGTATAAATTACATTAAAATAACAGTGGTCCAAAAAATTGGTAACAATTAATGTAAGCTAATTCACATAGGATCAGAAGCAAGGCCGAGGTAGGTGTTGGCAAGGGGAACGTTCAATTGAATTTCTTGGGAAAATGACAATATATAACCGCTTCAAAATAATGGTCGAAAATTATATATATATTTATTCTGTATGTTATATACAAAAATTATATAAATTTTATATATTTTTTGGCTACTGAATATAGATAGTTTCTGACGCGGATTAAAAGGGAAAGAAGCCCGAATTTCTTTTACTGATAAATTATATCATGTACAAATACGTAAAAACTAATTATTTTTTTATTATATATGAAAAAGGGTAAAAAATATTGCTAACTTTATTAAATATGGCTCACTATGGAGTACTCAACAACGCCAACTATTTTTATCTCACCACCTATTTTTATTGTGGAATAACTAAGAGCAAATCAATCAGGCGTTAAGTATCACCTGCTCAAGTAGGACAAACACCACCTTTTGCTTCACATCCGTCAGACTTGTTGGCAACAGACACTCACCCTCTGCAACATGGTATTGCACATGAAATTACTATAGTAAAAAATTATCATTTTTTACTGATCCTTTGGATCAACACTCCACAGCAGTTATTAGTAACAATTTTATTAATAGTATTTGTAATATTAGTACTTTTGATGCATCCCAGCACCAACCTCTCTGTACCAATGCATCTTTATATTTAATATACGTAAAAAAAACGCTGCCCAAACTTGCCCCAAAAACTAACCGATCATAACTGAGAAAAATTTGGAGTTCAGATAGCTACATGGCACTTTCTTAGCATGCCACGTGTTCTAAGGGTCACCCATTTGCTTGACACAAAACCCAATTAGTTGGAGAATCAAACATATCCTAAGATACCAATAATATGATAATTTACCTATCAACAAAGTATGATCAGTACATAAAGCGTTAGGAGTAATTTACCTATGAACTTTCACGTACGCAGAATCCTGTTCAAAATTTGAAGTTTATAGACTTTTACAATAATTTTAAAGTTAATATTATATAATAATTGAGTTTACAATTTAATATTTTTAGATATTTGGTAAACAATAAAAGATGTTATATATCTTTTTATTTTCATTTATTGTTCAATTTTATCCTTGTTATACTCTTCATTCGTATAAATCCTGGCCGTCAATCAAAATTCTATATTTATTCCTATTATAAATATATAAATTATAATATAAGTGCTTCATCATTAATTATAGATATTAAATACTAGTCTTTTTTCAATGTGAGAATCCGAATTATAACATGTTTGGCCAAGTTGGAGAAATCAAAATAATTTGTGTTTAGCTAATAACTCTGAAAAAGACTTTTGAGCAATAATTTGTGTTTGGCCAAACTTTTCAGAAAATGCTTTTAAGTATCAAATTACGAATAAGAACATGAATAGATTTACTTAATAGTTAATGTTATAAGATATGAAAATAAAATTTAAAAGTACTTAATTCTTTTAATATAAGTTAAATATATTAAAATTATTCAAATATAAAAGCATACACTCCTAAAGTCACTATATATTAAAAAACTTTCCTAGAAATAATAAGAAATATTTATACATTAATATCCTAAGTATTAGGTTTAACAATTATTTGTATATACTATATTTTGTTAAGGATATTTTTGGTAAGAAGAAAAGTCAAAACTGCTTCTGCTTTTGGGAAAAACTACTTTTTTCTACTTCTTAGAAAATGCTTCTGTTTCTTCCCAAAAG